>JAFBJS010010019.1:118724-200648 GCA_016785265.1 Paraplagusia blochii | reverse complement strand
ATAAGGAAAAACATGCACATTTATAGTAATTTATAATAATTTGTCAATATATATTGAGTTTGGCTTGTGACTTCACACCTGTTTTCAATTCTGACTCACTGTGAAATTGAGTCTGACACTCTTGACATAGAGATAACAGAAATGTAGGGGCAGTTCCTGGTGTTTTATGATCCAGAGTAGAATCACACTCAAAGGTGACATCTTCTGATCTGATTTGATTTCATAAAAGTTCTGCCGTCAAAATAATTAAATTAATGTCAAACCAAATCTAAATGATGGACACCATCGTGACTATGCTGCTTAAAACATATCCTAAAGTAAAGTTAAAAATAAAGTAGAAATAAAAAAAAACTGACTGTAGTCATTTCTAAAAGTAGCCAGCAGAGGGCAGCGTTAGATTTCATTCACATCAGGGTTTATTTATAATACTTGGCATAAAGTTCAGAGCTTTTCCCCACCTCCTGTGAATGTTTCCTTTTTTTACTGTTGAACACAGACACCTTTCACTTTAAGAACACATAGCCGTTTTTTTTTCAAAGCACAACAGGAAAACATTTGTTTGTCTGGTGGAGCTCAGAGTTCAACCACAGCAGTATCCTGACTGACTGTTAACACGGAAACAGAGTGAAAGGGTGGAGACTAGAGTCCCTTTCATTTGGACTAACAGTAGGGAAAAAAATATTAGACAGGAGAGTGAGCTGTAATTGTTTTCTCTTGGCAGTTGTTTTTCTGCCAACTGTGTGATGTAAGACAGAGACAGAATAGCTACTGTACTGTAGCAGATCAGGACATCTGTCTTTAAGCAGAAGGAGCTGATGGAGGCTGAATAAAATAGAGACCAATGATGTCATACAAACCTCAGGAACACCACATCATCTTAAAGGCATGAGGCCCGAAAACAAATGAAACAGCCTTTTAGGTCAGAATAAGTCTGGTTTTATCATTTAAAATGGGATATTAATACAGATAAAAACAAAAACACAGAATTACCAAAGACTGGGAGCTAGTAAGAGTTATTACCAAAATAAAAGTATCCTCCCTCATCTCTAGGCTGGAAGAAGCGTCCTCTGGCCTGGGCATGAACATCAGCTCCCTTCTCCACAAGCAGCTCCACATACTGTTTACAGCGACGTTCTATAGCGATGTGCAGGGCTGTCTGACCTGAAAAGAAAAGAATGCAGCTATATACAGTATTTAAAAAGTGCCAAGGCCCTAATCTGAAACCTGTAAATTAAATGGTCATAAAAGTCTATATAAAGCAGTTATTTATCATTGACTGTGATTCTCATCAACTGCGTCAACAGTTTTAATCCTCATTTACACAATGTTCTCTAATGATTTGTTATGTGTCGTCTGTGTTTGTTTGATCGGGCCGTTAGTCATTTGGTTTACAGAAAGAAGGAGGTTGAACAAACCGTCGGTTTCTCTGTAATTAAAAATGACAAGACCCATTTGTGAGAACGGAGATAACAACTATATTCATGTCACGACTGGTAGTTACACACAACAACAACAGTGATCAGCTGTTGTGATGTCTTTTTGCGGCTCCAGTTCCTACCTCTGTAGTAGAGATCTCTGAACGGTGAATTGATGAACTCTCTGAGGTTTCCGGTCTTCTCTGCGATGTCCAGCAGCAGTGGGATGGTGTCGTTCTGACCTCCGTAGAGGTTCATCAGGGCCTTAGGCAGACACGTCTTACCTGTAGAGGGCTCTGGAACACAGGCGAAAGACGACAAATACATTTACGAAACTGAAAACAGAACAATTTCATATGAGATAACCAAATTATCACTATCATTCATTAGTGGAGATGAAATTTCTTTCCTGGTCAAACAGACAGTGTGTCATATAGTACAGTGATGATAAGGGTTGTGGGAAATGTCACATGGAATCAGCGTTCAGAGAAGAATGGACAGAAGTCAACAGAAACACTCTTGATTTTAAGTGTCTGGTAAAAATGCGGGGACTTCTGTCAAAGTCTCCCGGAGAGACGACAGTTTGCTGTGATATTTCTCTGCTCCTTGTTATGATCCTGGGACAGAAGCTCTCAGTGTGACTGTCTTTGGTGGGACAAAGACTCTGACCACACTCCTCCTTTCCTTCTCACATCCTCTCAGCAAAAAATAGCAGACGGGGGCAGAGGGGTTTGCTCGAAGGTCAAAGGGGGAAACGCCCAGATGAAGTCAATCCCTCCCAGGATTAAGGTCCAGCAGAGACTGAGGGACATATTTTACACAGCAAACAGTAGCGAGTAGAAGCTGAAACACCAGGAAAGGTGAAAGAAATTATCTGTGTTGGATCAGTGTAACAGCTAAAGAACCTTGAGTTGTTAGTTTTAAAATATTAGGCCTGTGGACAATATAACAGAATATGAGATCAGAGCTGTAGTATTACTACAGTATAGGTCAGGCCTTCAGGTACATAATAATTCAGATTTAATAACTAGCTTTAAATTAACTCTGATCAAAAAAAGTTAAAACCCCTCCACAGAGAATAATAAAGCAGCTTAAATTATTAATATCTACTTGATTTACTGTCTTACAGTAATACATAGAATGGGAATGGTTAGATTTGTTCAGTGTTTGTTCAGAAATCAACATGTTAACTTTTACTTGCACCTTTATTCTACATTTATTCTAGTGAGTCCTTCTCAGACACATGCTCTCTTACGTCTACTCTGTGGTCGATGAAGGCTGAGACAGCCCCTCTTTTACTGTCTCACCTTTAAACTCTTCATCAGTCAGTCTCTTGTCGTGAGTCTGCAGGTACTCGAGCAGGCCGTCCAAGGCCCCGGGGTCACCACGGGACACACAGTCAAAGAGCAGGGAACGGTTGAAGGTTTTTACAACCTTTGGACGGTCCGCATTCGGATCGTCTTCTCCGGTCGTCTCGGTTTTTCTAAGAAGACACAAAATTGCAACCAGGACTTTTACTATTACAGGGTCATAGTTGAAGGATGACCCTGTAAAGAATGACCCAAAACAAAGAATGACTTTGTTTTGAAACATAGACAGTTTAGACCAGAGGCGCCCAGTAGGTAGATCAGGATCTACCAGCAGATCTCCAAAGTAGTGCTGTTAGATCCTGAGCAATAACATTAAAAAACAATAGTAACAAGAATTAGGGATGTAATTCTATTTCAAGTTGCTAATCACTGGGCTAAACTGAGAATAATATAGGTATTGAGTCAGACAGTATAATATAGATTTTATATGTTCCAGAAAGTAATATATGTGGTATGAGACACAGCTGGTTTAGAGCCTAGGGGTTGAACTCAGGGCCAAATCTGTCCCAAAGTGTAATTACATTTGGCCCAGTGTCATATCAAATGTGTACTAGATGGATTTGTAGTATTAGTGATGTGTTCTCTTTCTTATGGTGTTGGCCTGTGGAGGAAAAAAACTACAAATACCACCTTGAGGTTGTATTTTTATTATATATTTTTTTTCCTCTAGGTAATTTCTCATTTGTTTTTAATATTGATTGATTTAACGCTTGCACAAAAAGTATACATTACCAAATATATATTTGGGAAGCATGCACAATTGCCACCAATTTTTCAGTAAATATTGAGTTGGCCCATAACCCTAAAGCAATTTTGTTTTTTTGTTTTTGTCCCACTAGGAAATTGAGTTTGACATCCGTGATTTAGAGTAAAATAAAAGTGAAGGCACATTACCTGATTTTTTTTTTTTTTAATTTGTCCCCCTGTGGCTAAATGACCTACAAACCGGAACTGGTACCCCGACCTGAGGTTGAGGACTCTGCTCTAAAATATTTATGACATCTATCCCCAAATTCAACACTTTCTACAAAATCTCTTCCATTTCAGTGGTTTGTTGAACGTCCTTCAGTTTGTAACGGACAGGTAGACCAGCCAGAAACAGGCGGCCGCTTAAATATGACCTCAACGTCTGCTGGGGAACCAACAACATGTTCTCTGTTAGATCAGAGCAGGGGCTTCATGAAGGAGAGCAGTGTGTGTTTGTGTGTACGCACTTCTCCATGTGGCACACCTCAGTCTACAGAGTGGCCGCTGTGGAAGACTCTTGTTGTGCTGACTGCATTTTTCCAAACTGCTACTGTTGTCTCTGGCAAAAGGTGCAGTGTAGTTCACTACTGTTTGGACAAAAGGTGATTCTCTAAGCAAACATGTCTTATTTCCGATGACTTCTTACCCTCTCGGGAGCTTCTTCCTGCGTCTCTTCTGGTTGCTCATGTGTCCATAGGTGCCGTAGTCAAAGAGTGAGTCCATGGGAGCCTTTTTGGGCCCTGGGACGACATTGGACTCGTATATTGTAGATTCCAGGAGGTCCATTGGGTTGGAAATTCCCTTCTTGAAAGCACCTTGGAATTTCATCCGTAGGTTCTGCCTACTGTCTGTTGGTTGGCCCGGCTGAACCAGCTCTAGGGCGGAGTCCTGACTGGTGTCCTGGGTTGATGGAGTGGCATCCTCGTTCTCAAACAAGTGAGAAAACTCCGACAGGGGAAACACGGTATCAGAGTCCAGCGTCTGGGTAGGCACCCCATCACCCGCGTCCACCGAGACATTAGACGTGGGCGAAATAGACGTCAAGGTGTCAGCCTTGGACAAGGCAAGGTGGCACCTTCTGAAGAGAGCAGAACGACCCTGGAGGAGCACAATGATACAATTCTGTTTAGAGTTCTACAGGACCTGTACAGGACATGTCCTCCAACTCTGTGTCACGTTTTCTAGCACCCATAGTGCATTGTAGATTATAAATATTTTCTTGTATTGCAGGTTTTTACAGTACCTACAATTTGTAATTTGAGATTAAGAATAAAATATATATTTTATTATTAGAAAATATTTTGAAATACATGCATACTTGGTATTGCAAGACATAATCTGTATATATAGGTTAGCGACATCCATTTTTTTATAACAACCAAGGCTTAGATACTAGGAGTGACAAAGAAAGGATCAGGTAAGAGGTGATTAGAGGGACAACACAGACAGGAAGGTTTGGGGAAAAAGCTAGTGAAGACAGATTGAGATGGTTTGGACATGTTCAGAGAAGGGATAGTGGATACATTGGTAGAAGAATGAGCCTAGAGATGGTGCTACCAGGTAGGAGACAAAGAGGAGATTGATGGATGTAGTGAGGGAGGACATGGAGGTAGTAGGAGTTAGAGTAGAAGATGCAGAGAACAAAGGAAGATGGAAAATGATGATTTTCTGTTGCAACCAATGAAAAATGGACAAGCTGGAAGGAATAAAACATCCAAGGGTATAATTTTGATAGGAAATTATATAAAAAAATAGCTTTATTTTTGTATAAAATAAAATAATAAGTCAAATAAAAATACAACCTTTGTCCATCTCTTTATTCTAAATAAGTTTGTGTCATAAGTCCTCATCTGAAAGCGCTGCATCCTATAAATAACTCTAACAATAACTCTTCAAATGAGTATACGGGCATCAGCAATGGATACAGGAAATTCCCTCAGTGACTGTCAGAGGAGCTGAGCCAAATTAGTTTAGTGAAAAGGTTTTTTTTTTCTGACATATCTTGTTTACCACAATGGCTCCAATGGTTTTGTTAAGGGTTAATATACATATAAGGAATTAAATCACTTTTGTATCCCTGTTTTTGTACATATTTCCCTCAATAGATGAGGAAGTGTGAGGGTGAGTGGAAAAAAAAACACATTTTAGGTAGAAACATCTGGGTAGTGACACCCACCCCCCTCATGTCCCCTTTGTACCTCATTCATCCCTTTTATCACAATGTTGTGTGAAATTCCTTGTCAGCAGAACCTGGCAGTGATGCTGCTGCAGCATGTGGTCGCCCTGTGAGGAGACAGAGAAGCGATGGTCTCTTTTTTAGTTTCAGGAACAGAGGTACAAACATAAACAATCCCTGTGCAAGTGACATAAGAAGAGTTCTGTCATTTAGCGGGGAAACAGCAAACGGCTGACGCCAAAATAAACAAGCGCAGTCGTCTCATTGGTCAGAAAACTTGCAACGGTCTGAAACGTAGAATCACACCACCTGTTTGACCACGGGCGTATGGAAAGACCAGGGCATGAATTACTTATTATGAGTTGCTTACAGAGTCTCTCTGTGTCTTCAAACACACTCTTCACACTGCGTTATCACCACAGCACCAGTAAAAAAACAACATCCTCACGACCCTGCTTGGTATCCTCTCCACCACTGGTCTTTCCTGACTTTGTTCATGACATTGACAGCTGATGTAGCACAGACCCCGATGTTAAGAGCAACATAAACAGGGGACAGATAGCTATGAGTCATAACCCAGTCTGACACGTGGGATTATCATACCTTTACACTTCAGCACACATTTGATAGTAAAACAGACAAGAGGGACAATGGGGGTCTGGCCTTTCCCGGCTGTTAGAACAACAGAGAATGAAGTTGTTCTGTGAAAGAGGGAAAGCACTGTGTTTTACCTATCAAGGCGACAGAATTGGAGAGTAAAATATCAAGGAGGAGGTGAATCTCAGGCACGGTTAGGAGGCTTCAATTAACTAGTTAGAGTCTCTCACTGTCCTCTGAGACCAGGGATTTCCTGTCCTGTGGACGCTGATGTGACATTATTCACATCAACACAGTGAGAAAAGGATCCTGAGAGTCTATGTACAGATTACTATACAACTACTATAACTACTACAACAACTATATAACTTCTAAATGTTTAGATAGATAGATGGTTATTTTAGAGGCTTGCGTATATATAAATATATTTGTGTGTGTGTGTGTGTGTATGTATATAGGTGTGTGTGTTTATATATTTATTTTAAAAAATTATGATCAAAAAGGCTATTTAAAAATATACAGTTGGTGGCCTAGTGGTTAATGAAATGGACTTGTGTCCACAAGACCCCGGTTCGAATCCCACTACCGACAAGTTACCACTGAGCTGAGCATTGTGTGAACCAAGGTGATGGGTTAAATGCAAAGCATAATTTCTTGAAGGAAACTCCCTTAATAATAATAGTGAAATATATGTTAATATGTGCATATATATGTATACTGATATACGTATATGTATATATGTGTGTTTATGTGTGTGTGTAGCTTTCTTTCAATTACATAAAGCTGTAAATAAAGTCCCAAACTGGGCTGTCATGGTTCCTAGAAAACTTTTTCTACTTTTCATTACATAATGTTAACTTATTCTCTATATTTTGTTATATAAATTGTATATAAACATATGTATTTTCTAGTGTTTGACTAGTGTTCAGACAACCTTACACTTAAATGTTCTGATTTTTTTGAAATGAAAATACAGAAGAAGCAGACTTACCTTGATGTATGTTAGGTCCTGGTTGTCTCTTAAGTTCCACGTTCACACCAAACCAGTTCGTCTAAACGGACTTCTGCTAACTCTGACTTCTCTCTCCGCTTCATGTGTCCGCACAAGTCCAGCAGAACAACGGATGCTTTCACAGCACTAGGGTGGGACAACCTAAAGTAAGCCTGAAGTAAGAGCCAAAAAAATTAGGGTGCAGTGTCGGTTATGGCCACTAGGTGCTGCTGATGGGGTGTCTTTTCTTAGTGTGAATGGATATGTCTTTTATTTGGGATTTTTTAGAGAGACAGAGAGAAAAACAACCAGCTCATGACTTGTTATACTAATATATTTATTGCAAACAGTGCATTATATGAGTGGGAAATATATTTAACTGTGCAAACCTCGCGAAATACTTTTAATTTTGACAAGAGATGACATCACACACACGCACGTACACACACAC
This sequence comes from Paraplagusia blochii, assembly GCA_016785265.1. NCBI lineage: Eukaryota > Metazoa > Chordata > Actinopteri > Pleuronectiformes > Cynoglossidae > Paraplagusia > Paraplagusia blochii. The sequence continues at coordinate 192,901 of JAFBJS010010019.1, read as the reverse complement.
ACATTCCAATGCATACACCTAAAAGAACATTTCAAAACAACATAATAGACAATAACACCAAACTCTCATTACATCTTTCTGCGCTCCAGGTAATTATAATCTATTTTATTGAATTTCATGCTTTTATTTTTTACCACATTTGTGACACAGTGATGATTAACACAGTGATGGATTGTGTCAGGTAATGTAATGGCAGATAAGTGAGATAATTATTAATGAGATGGTAGTGAGATCTGCTGTGATGTGCTGTTTAGAGACAGTGGCACTGTCTCTGATGACTTAACTGTAGAGGGCGCTGTTGAGGTGCTGGTAATTTAATTATACTCAGGATCTTTCCAATCAGGACAAGAATGTGATGTTCAAATAAAATATTACCCAGAATAGTTTCACTTGTGCACAGAGGTTGAATGAAGGACTCAACAAACACTCGTGAGTGAGTGTATGGCTGAGCTAGCTGTCGGTTGTAAAGGAGCCACGTCTGTTTGTACAAGTGTCGAATGTAAAGTGTTTGGAGTTTGGGGGAGAAGTGAGAGGAGAGCGGGATAACCTCCAGTCACACTTTGTAGTCAAGGTCGGCATTCATCTTACTGTACATATCATAAATAGCATCAACAGTGGTGGAGAAGTTGACGAGAAATTTTTTGATTTTCTCCATGCATTCCTCTTCCTTGACGTCCCGACCTTTGGAGAGAGCCCTCAGGAAATCGGACTTGTATGGAGCGGCATAAAGAGCTGCCTACAAATAGACAAGTCACGTTAATACATCACGGCAATGATTTTCCAATGACTTTGTAGACAAGGCTACGACCTAGTTCATGTATGATTGTTAAAAAAGGAATGTTCAAGACTCACCTTGAAAAGCTGTTGCACAATCCAGCTGTGATACCTCTTCAGAGCTATCTCATAGGCTTTGGTGACATTGGCTCGAATGAGGTTTGGGTTATTGTCGTCTTTTTCACCATCCGCAAGGCTCTGAAGGAGGACTTGGATAAATCGTAGACCTCTAGTGGTGAAACAGAGAATAATAAGATCAACCTGAACATGGTATTTTCAGTGTAAATATAGGTAGAGGTTTCACAGACCTTTTCAGCCACATCAAAGACAGTGTTGCTCCAACTTTTGGCCACTGCGCTCCATACATCTCCTTCTCCGCCTCCACCATCTGCTGTAGGGTCTTGAACCGCCCTGGGTTGGTGTCATAGAATGCCTTGATTGTCTGATAATTCAAATAAACAATATACACTTTTATAGTAACGGTATCACGGCCTTATTTAGACTGTGCACGTCAAAGAATCATCGTACTCACTGTGATGTTCCCCGTTATGTCGGCTTTAATTGGTGCAAAAATGGTAGAACCGAGGCAGTCTGAGGACAAATGTTTACACAGGGCGTGTGAGATTAGAAAAACTGACGTCTCCTACAAACGATGTGTCGTGTTATGCTGTTCTTGTTTAGACAACTGACACTTATTAACGTACAACTTCAAAAGCTGTCAAGTTCCAGGGTTGAGTGGATGTCGGCTTTTTCGTTGGATGTCATTAGAGAACTCTCTATTCACAATGAACAACCAGGGAAAAAAAACACTCACGTTTGTCACTGACTTGGGAATATTCCACCGTACTGAGTAAATCTGTTACAATTACAGTAATCTATGAGTCTTTGATCGCTCTGTTACAGAGTGACAATTCTTCTAGCTCTTACCGCCTTATATAAACACATATAAAAACATATTTTTCCATCCACAAAGTAGGCCAGATTGCATCCATTGCATTTGTAGTCTCCACGACTGCCACCTAAATCACACCGCACCATACCGAGAGCCTTCCTGCAGGTACTGAGCCCACTGGAATGTGGGAACAACTTGGCAGCTGTTGGATTAGAACCAGAAGCATCCAGACCCGAGTCTCTTTCCTTAACCGCGATGCCTCTGCTGCCCCACAGTTGATATTATTTAGGTATTTTTGTAGGTAATAGTGAAATCTGTTCCAGTTGTTCCTAAATGAGTCGTGTTTCTACCCCATTTTGTTGCAATAGCACATTCTCTTTAGGGCTCTAAGAAATGTACAAAACAATGTAAATTATTAAGAATTATTATTTTAGTCATTGAAATCTGACTATTTACTATAGGCTACCTTTTCTCTGGAAATAACGGTTATTAAAATGCATGCATACTCGTTGTCTCCCTCTAGTGGTAGGTGCGGCGCCTGGTTTTCTATTTAACAGTTACAGTATGTTGTTAAAAACACCATAACACGTTTTTGAAAAACATACATTAACTAATATACTGTCTGATCATATCCTACCTATGTTTGTATAGTAATCTCCAGTGATAATGTTTATGTAAATATAATTATACATATTGTGCATATATGTCGTTAGCCTCACACCGTAATTGCATCATATTTCACTGAAATATGACTTAGGCAATATATGACTTATTGCTAAGTCGGCAATTATGCTATGAGGCTAACGATATACTGTACACATATATGGTACATAATATAAACGGCTTCCCTAATACACATCCTTGTTGTACCTTGATGCATGCTAAGGTTTTGGCGCAGCTACCTGCGCCTAATTAGGCACATCCTAGTTGTTTTATCATTAGGTGTCTTTCCATTAGCTCCCCAGTGTATTTGTTGACAACCTATGAACAATGAGGCGCAATCACTAGCGCCGACCGCACACAGGCTTCTGGCTGGGCCTGTGCCTCAGCAGACTGCTTTCAGCCCCTAAGCCGATAGTGGAAACTATTGATGACAAAGTCCACACTGCTGTGCTGACGCGATGCATCGTCACAACTGTGAAGGCATCAGATCTGGTTTCAGACTGAGCTGCAGCTTCTCTCTATTGTCTCCACAATGGAGATTATACCATGTAAAGACACTGATTAGTTCAAGTGGAAAATGCTTTATGAACAAAAATACATTTTTTTAAAAGTGGTTTGGAAACACACAAAGTGGTTAAATTACATTGAACACTTGTAATAGAAAAGAAGAGGAAGATCGTTAAAAAAAAAAAAACAAACTCCACACTGACTTGAAGTGACTTGTAGGAAAGTCAGCCTACAAAGCACTCAGACAGCACACAACAATGTCAAGAAAGGAAAAGCCTGATGCTGCCAGCAGACGTCTCTCAAGGGTTTCACATGGCAAATTCAATAGAGGTCCTTTGGCATATTAATACAGAATGAAGCGGCACAAAGATGCCCTGGTGCACTGTGCCACCAGTGAATGGGCAAGGGGAACTCAACACCGTACTAATCAATTTTCACAACTTAAAATCCAGGCCACTGTGTTAAATTATGCATGCTGAAGGATTGTGGACAGCTTGGTGGGGCTGAAAGTTGATCTCAAAAAAAGATTATCGTTTAGAAAGAAAGAGCGATGTGGCTTCCTCAGACAGTTTAGGATCAATTAACCAAAGTTGAACAAATCTTAAACACAGGTGTGAAACGAACTAAAATGGTTGTATTTCAGTTAAATATTCAGTCTTTAGGTGTTAAATCTGAAGTGTATCAAAGTCAGACTCCTTCAACCCAGATGTTGCTGCAGGTTACTTTGAGAGACACAGGATTATTGTCTCAGATTGTCATGACTGCTGACTCTAAGACTTTCTCTTTTTAGTCTCCTCATATATTTGTATCGCTGTCACTACTGTGTCACACTGTGGAAACTCACTGTAAGGCAACTTACCAAAGAAGGGTGGAAGGTATGACACAGCCTCCAGAAACGGTCTGGTCTCCACCTGTCTGTCCGCTGGCAGCTGCCTGAACTGGTGCTCCATTAGCAGAGCCATGGCTTCAGATCTGACTGTGTCTTTCCTCTGGAAAAGGAAGCAACACTCTGTCAAGTCTGCCCTGCACATTTACAGTGACACCGGCAGAAAGAAAGGAGAAACTACTGTTCTCCGTGTGTATGTGCATGCGCAGGTGTGTGTTACGTCACCACCTGGTGGCGCAGAGCACCGCGTCTTGACCAACATCCCTGGGCGGGTCCTGATGGACTGTGCTGACAAACTCACAGATGTCGTCAGAGATATCTTCAACAACTTACTGAGCCAGGCTGTTGTCCTCCAATGCTAGAAAGTCACCACCATCATCCACAGACATTGTCTCACAAGGTTGTGAGACCAGCCATGATGTCTGGATTAGAGACACTAGCAATTATCAGGAGACAGAAGGCAGAGCTGTAGCTGGAGGTGGAGGTGGGGGAGTTAAAGATGCTGAGATTCTCTGTAGGAGAGACAAGGTAGAAGAATGATCCTAGAGATGGAGCTACCAGGTGGGAGACATAGAGGAGATGCAGTATTGGAGGACATGGAGGTAGTTGGAGTCAAAGTAAAAGATACAGAAGACAGGGGGAGATGGAAAACTTTGATTGGCCGTGACAACCCTTTAAAAAAGGGATCAGGTGAAAGAAGTATTAGTGAGGCTCATAAAACATCTTTTCCTCTTTTTTGTGTAGAGACATTAGGATACATTTCTAAAAAGAACACTTACTCCGTTGCCCAAACTGACAGGGGTGACGGTTGAGGACCGGCAAGTCAGACAGTTGTTTGGGGTCCCGGCCACTAGGGGGTTTCAGCCAAATAATTCAAAAACTGTTTTTTTGCAGTGTGCAGTTACAGGGTGGTGACTGCAGTAATATCTTTCATGGAGAGAGACCACAGCACTGCCCCTGTATACTGACATAGACATGTTATTATTTAAGTAGGTAGATACAGTAGGTTCTGATGTCATAACACATTGTCCTTAAATCATTAGTTGGAAAATGAATTTTAAATAATATTTCTGAAATTATTTAAAAAGGGATAAGTATCAGATAATGGATGGATGGGTTTGGACATTAATAATAATCTTATTATTTACTTATTATTAAGCAATACTTATGTAGTATTTACTTATTATATATACTTATCAGATTTTAGGATATTGCAGATTAGACGTACAAAATATATGATAAGAGAATATGTTGGTTTTCTTTTCTTTAATACATTAGGAACATAACATATAAATTCTTTTCTATAGTTACCACGGCAACCCATGGTATTTTCCATTGTACAATAATAGATTAAAGAACTAAAGGAAGGACTTTCACTAAAGCCAGGTCTGGACCTCGGGTTGACCTAGTGTTTTTCACCTTCTATTATGGCCAGTTAAAGTCGGGTTTTTTTTTCCTAGCTGGTGCGCTACCTTTTTGGTCCTTCCTCCACGCCGTAGCATATGAGTAACCAGGAAGTGTTTGGTTTCCAAGGACTGTTGTCTGCGCGGAAACTCCAAATATATCAGGTCAACTCTTCAAACAAAAGCAGAAAAGAAAACACGAGGGTAAAAACCGATCGATTGTCGAACTTAATGGCAATAACATCACCTCAGAACATTTCAGCAAGATAGAAAACAAATGAAAAACCGCGTTTTAATAACTTAACAATGCAGCCCGTTGTTTGAGTCTGTAGCGTCAGTGCAAACGATGCTATTGTTCAACACGATCATAGATGATTAATCGAATCTAGCTTAATCAATACTGATCGATTCCAACTTAATGCTTTCAAATCATCTTTCCCCCCAGGGTAATGGCTCTGCCGACTCTCTCGGCCCGTCCACCGAGTCGATCGCGAGTTCTGGCTGAACAACTGAATCGACACCGGGAACAGGAGGCCCGCTGGCGGCAGCAGTGGGAGCTGCATGCTCGGTACTTCAGAGAGCAGAAAGTCCGCGGTCAGAAGCAGAAGGTGTGGAGCTCCAGTCAATCTTTCCAACAGAGGTAACTTCATGTTCTGCAGCCACAAAAGTGTCCAAATAATTTAGAGACAGGGATGAATATGCTGAAAAACAAGACAATTCATTGGAAGGTTGTTAGAAGCAGCAACTAATAAATATACCTGTAATTATTAACTGAACTACGTACAAAAACAATAGTTAAATACATAGATCGATCACATTGGGTCATTTTATAAAGTATAGACATACAGTGGGAATGGAAGAAAGTTGAAGAACCCAAGGAAAGACTGGAAGATTTTGCATTCTTATAATATTTCCAAAGTTAGTTCCTTTATTTACACTTTATAAAAAGGAGAAAACTTAACAATAATATCTACAAATCTTTGGGGAACTCTGCAGAGATTATACCTTGTACTGCCCCCCTCTGGTGTCATGGATTGTTCACAATCATTGTCTGGAAAGACCAGGTAATGTCAATCTCAAAGGTTTCAAATAACCTTGGCCCAAATAATCTACAACACTGACACTCGACAAAGAAGGAGGAAGCTAGAAAAGGAGCAAAGTATTTAAGATGTCAATGTCTTCTGACATTTAATGATGAAATGGACGTCAGCAGGAACAAATTAAAACAAGGTCTGGATCACAGAGACACATATGAGACGGAACAGTTCAGAGGATTGTGAGAAAACCAAGACAAAATCTAACGTTTGATCATAAACCACATCAAAATCCACATTAAGGGGAGTGAACTGAAGGTTTTTAACGGTGCCCAAACTTTTGATTTCCATTTTGTCCCTTAGACCTAGAACTGTTGACTTTAAATGGAGATTTTGTCTAAAAAATGTTTTCACTACGAGATAAGCTCATTTGAAGCAGTAAAAATTAACAGTGACTCTAATCACAAATCACAGTTAAAACACTAGAAAATGTAAAATAAAAATTGAAAAATAAAAAAATTGCAGAAAAGTAATGACTTATTTTTTCCCTCTGTTTTGACAGCATGACATCCTACTACAGACAGAGATTCGAGGAAGAGAAAGAAGCAAGTCTGAAGGAGCGTAGAAATCGTCTTAGGGACATGCTACAAAAAGAACAGCGCCAGCTAGAGGCGAAGCTCAGGGAAGTGTTGAGTGACAACAGAGCGTCATCGAGACAGATGGAGGAGAAGACAGAGGAGCTCCGTACGGCCAGGGAGGACAGACAAAAAAAGGTCAGTTCAATGGCTGCATTTTTATGTTTTTTTTCTTATTTAGAAATCCTAAAAAAATTGTAACTTTATCCACAGCTGGCACAGGAACTGTTGAGGGAGCACTGGAAGAAAAACAGTCCAGAATTACGTGAGGTAGTATTTATTAAGATGATGCATTCTGAAATGTCCTTGATTTCAAAGTAGATTTATAGCCCTCTCTGGTAACAGGTATTTTTTTTCTGTTGATGTCGGAACATGTCCTCTTTATCGTGTCCACAGGTGGAGACAGCGTTGCATAAGGATCATGTTGTCAGTCAGTGGAAGGAGCAGATAAAAGAGAAGAAACAGGTACAAAGAAATGACTTTAACACAGAATGAATATAAAAAAAACCTGAAACCTTATATGAAAACATTCAGTCCTTGACTGTCAGAGTCCGTTTTTAACAAATATGCAGCAGGCAGAGGCCGAGCAGAACGAGAGGAGACGCTTTGAAAATGAGTACGAAAGAACCAGAAGAGAGGCCCTGGAGAGGATTAAGGAGGCTGAGGAGAAAAGACGAGAGGAGGAGAGAAAGAGAGCCCAGGAGCTGAGCAGGCAGATGGAGGAACTCAAGCTGAGGGAGGAAGAGGTGACGATAGGTTTCCAACATGAAACAATTGTGAATAATCCAGGGGTAATAATATTTTACCGCGTATCACAAAGCATCGTCTTTTTTTTTTTTCCTTCCTCCGTCTCAGACGACTCGACTGAAGAAGGAGCAGGAGGCTCTGCTGTTACAGCAGTGGCAGCTGGAGAAGATGGAGGAGGAGAGGAGACAGGTGGAGGAAAGACAGAAGAAGTCTGAGATGAGGTTGGAGGACGATATGTTAATGGATAAATAACATGATGTAGAATTCAGATGAGTGCTTCTTTAAATGATACTCATACTTCATCCCTCTGTGTCGTCTGACAGGAAGTTCCTGATCAGACAGTATCGAACTCAGCTGAAGAGAAGAGCTCAGCAGGTGCAGGAAGAACTGGTGAGTCGTCTTCAACCGTCTCTGTCCTCTGTTTAAAATGCTATTCGTCGACAGATTTATCTTTAATGTCTTGTTGTCATTTGTGGCCACCAGGAGGCAGACAGTAAAATTTTAGCAGCCTTGATGGAAGGAGAGGATGAGGAAAGACGGATGCAGACGGAGCGAAGAGAACGGGCCGTCGCTGACGCTGCCTGGATGAAACAAGTGATTGAGGAGCAGCTTCAGCTGGAGAGAGAGCGGGAGACAGAGTTTGACATGTTGAAGAGGTGAGAACTGTTGCAGTGAAGAACTGTGCGTGTCCTTTTCTCCTTTAAACTCTCACCATGATCTGTCTCTGTCTTCAGAGAAGAGGCTCAGCAAGTCTGGGAGAAACGTGAAGCCCAGTGGGAGAAGGAGAGGAAAGCCAGAGAATGGTTGATGCATGAGGTGACTTTCCTTAAACCTTCAAAAGACGTCAGAAACACACAGAGATTCCTTTATTTTGTTTTTATTTTTATTATTTTTTATTTTCTCAGGTCCTCACGGGGAGACAGCAGCAGCTGGAGGAGAAGATGCAGAAGAACCGCCAGGCCCAGGAGGAGTCCCTGAGACGACGGGAGCAGCTGATCAGGGAGGTGGAGCAGGAGAGGAAGACAAGACGGCGAGCGAAGGAGCAGGAAGAGGAACGGAAGACGGTCCGGATACAGGAGTTAGACGCTCAGGTTGGTGTGGATCAGACATTCCAGAAATGTGTTGCAGGAGTTTCATCTTCCTCCATTATGGATTTGTTGACGTTAAGTCTCTATGTTAAACATAGATCAGTGATTTGGACCAATCAAAACAGCTCCATGTCCCTGACCATTGACCAATCACAGACCAGATCCTCACTCTGTGACCAATCACAGGGCAGATTTTCTTTGGTCAGGAAATACAGCATTTAAAATATCATGTACACTGGCAGTTGATTTGTCCTCTCTGCTTGACCTTGGACAATTATTTTGGCTATTATTAATGTACTATTAATTTATCCATTTGCAGTGATTTTATTAAAAAAAAAAGACTGAACTAACCAGTCCGTGGGTGAATTGGTGCCAGGCCGCAGAGAAATAATGTTTCCTTTTGGCCCCGTCTGTCTATCACTTCCACTTGATCCATACCCATATCAACAAAAGAACTGACCAATAGAATGGCTAGGATTCCATCATCAAAGTGCAACTATATTTGATTAGGAAATATTTTCTCTGTGAAGACAACAACAATAAACTCAAAATGACGCAGAGTCGGGTAGGAAGATTTTATAGGTAGGAAAACATTTCAGAACACCAGAAATGTAATTATTAAGGGGTATTTATCTGCCACAATTTAACGACCAGTCCGTGAAAATAGTACGAGACATTTAACCTGTCTGTGGCGTACGAAAGGTTGGGGAACACTGAATGTCCTCGTGATGTCCTATTTGAGGACATCACTAAAAATTATATTTACTCATCTTAAAAAATATTAGATGCTGTTGTTTCCCAAAGACTGATTTGCAGCCTTGTTTGGGTCACAAAATGTTTGTTTTTTTTTTTTGGCTTGTCCCGCATAATGTTTCCTAGGAATTCATGGTCATTTTTGGTGATTCAATCACAGTTTCTCCGTGTAATACTAATTGTTCAATACTTTTTGAGTATTTACTTATGTCTACTTACTTGGGCCACAAAAGTTCTGGGATAAGTTTGGGAAACACAGGTCTACAACATTTTCTATGACTTTACAGCAACTGTAAACCTTTCAGACATTTAAAATACTTTTTTTAAATTCATATCTTAACCTCTGTGTTTGTGGTAAAGGTGGAAGAGCAGAACCAGGCAGACCTGGAGGAGCAGTTAAAGACAAAGGAGGAGGAGGAGAGAGAAGAGGAGGCCCAGAGAATCCAAGAGGAGGAGCTGAGGTTGGAGATGCAAAGAATGGAAAGGAAAGGTTTCCAGGAGAAGGTATGTGATGGGGTTTATTTCTTTTTTCGAAGTAACAGCGTTTTTGAAGTCATTATTAAATGTCCTCGCTCTTGTCTCTCTGTCTTAGATTCACAGCAGGCCACGTTCTGCCTGGACATGAGTGAGAACCAAGAGAATATGTGTGAAGATCTTTGCTTATTTTGTGTTAGGGGTTGAAGAATGACTTTGAGTGTGTGTTAAATCAATAGTAATATATTAGTCAGAAAATCTGTAGAGTTTGGAGCCTCCACTTTAACAGCTTTAATTATAAATACCAACTTAAATAAAAACAATAAAGATTAAAAAACATATTAACTTTTGCAGATATACAATATTGCCCAAACACTTAATACCCGACACCGATACATGCAGCTAATTTCCCCTGAATTAGTGTGATACCAGACTAAAAGGGATTTAAACATAAACACACTACTTCAATATAAGTTATAGAAAAATTACCCATTTATTTTTCACCATTTTGTCTGAAACAGTGCTATGATTCTTTGTGCAGCATTTGATGTAAACAAGAAATGTCTAGTGTTGGACAGAAGAACTTTCCACAATAGTCAATATAAATGGGCACAGATAGAAACAGCTGCAGTATAAGAGTAAAAAGACCTCTTTACTGAGAAAAAAAACATTTCAGCATTGTCACAATGTAAACGACTCTTCTCGTTGATGACATGAGATACGAGACGGAACGGCAAATGTCCTAGAAATACTTATTTCAAATACGATTAATCATGACTTAGCCCGGCTACAGAAACTCCACACGTTTAGCAAAAATGCTGTCTTGAACGGGAGAGAACGTCTGGTTCTCCAGGATGATGAACTCAGTGAAGTTTGTCTGATTTCTTTTATTCTTCTCTGTTCTTTACCCTTGCATCACCAGCTCCTTGCAGTCATTAAGTATTACAGTTTTCTTTTACGCATGACATCATTTATCACGTTCCAGTTCCCCATGAGGAAGTCCAGCGTATTTTCAGAGACTGTGGCTTTGCTGCATCGGATTTTGAGTATTGTTGAAAAACCGCTACCGATTCGCTCAAATATTGATTATTTTGCTGACATCGGGCCGATAGTATCAGTGGACCGATATTGTCGGACATCTCTATTAAAAAAAAAACAAAAAACTGAAAATGTATTTTGTTGCCAAATAGGTATCACCTTTTTACAACATGTGTTAAAAAACTAATTAATTAATTCTCTCAAGGAAGTAAGATTCAGCTCAGTGCCAAGACTTTCTGTTTAGAAACCTGTTTGGTTTAATTTTATATTTTGCACTTTTGATGAATAAAAGTTAAATGACTGTTCAACGTCTAGAGGAATCAGTTTGTTGTCTAATGGCAATCGTAGAGGAGACTCTCTTCATTCATTCATCTTCATCCTCTTATTGGTTAATGTGTCTCAAGGGCAGCAGTCTCCACAACTGCCACCCAAATCACACTGCACTATACTGTGAGCCTTTCTGTGGGTGGTGACTCCACTGGAGGTTATGTGGGTCAGGACAGTGCTATGCTCAGTGGCAACTGGTGGATTAGAACTTCATTATTATTATTATTAATACTATTATATCTTCCATATATATCCAAAAAAATATAATAATATAATTGTCTAAAACAGATAGGATTGCTTTGAATATACACAGAAGCATCATTTTGACATTTTGAGTTTTTAACAAAACACATCAGAAATCGGTTGTATTTATAAATTAAGTTTATTTAGAAAATAATTCTTTTTACTGCCCAACATCAAGGCTGCTTTCAATGACATCACCTCCAGGAGGCGAGGACAGACAGACAGTTTGTCCTGTCTGTGTTGTGTGTTCCACAAATAAAAATAAACAATGACCTAACAGAGTATAGAACCCATGAATGTACATCAGGAAAGAGTGGCTTCTCTGCATCTCCCAGAAGTCTGTGCTTTAACGTTACAATGAAACTTTTGAGGATACGTTTCCGTCGCAGCGGAACCAGCGGACAGATAGCTTGACATTAATCCTCTGCCACTGGTCCTCTGGTTCTTGTCCTGCTCCAGACATTGTTATAAAAGAGCTACAGTGTTCAAATAGAGGCTTCCTATGTTTATTACCTGTAACTTGAAGACAAGTAATGTCCTTGGAAGTAAATCGAAATGATTCAAAAGTTATCTACGGTACTTGGTTTTTATTGAGCCCCTAGTGGTGTATGGTGGTATTTAACAAAAAATACGGAAATTATCAGCAGTTTATAAAAAGCTTCATACAATAATTTGTTTATTGCATTTTTTTAGATATATATAAAACTGTAATATCACAGACCATGAAGTTTTCACTGTGCAAATTATCAGCCCCTACAGGTAAAAGGGAAAATGACATTCACTCTCGTTTCTAAACAGCAAGTTGTAAATCGTTACTTACTCTAACTAGTAATTTTAGTGTTATAGTTACTACAGTGAACGCGTCATTGGCGACCTCTAGTGTTTCCAGGAGTGGATTCATGTATGGCTTCTTACAGAGAGCTCCCTGACTTCAGAGTTCTGTGCTTAGGCTGTTTATTTTTTTGTTTATCTTTATCTTGAGTAAATTCTGTACAATATTGTACTTTCATGACCTCTACAGGAGGACATGTGCTACAGCAACTCAACACTTTAGGTAAAGCTTTCCCTTGTTATTCCTGACATTGATAGCTTAGATTTTATTAATATTTTAAGGCCATAAATAAAAAAAAAAAACACAGCATGCATATTCCACAGATACAAAACCCAACGAAAAAAAAAAAAACGTACAACACCGTTGAGATGCTGCTAGTTTGTGTTCTCCTTGGTGGTGATGGTGACGAGCTGCTTGGCAGCTTTGGCAATGTCGTAAGCACACTGAATGACCTGCTGGGTGACCAGCTGCATGTCCGGCCCCGGGCAGCCCTCTGGTGGCGCCGCCTTTCTGCACTCGCTCTGCAGTCTGTTGGCACTGGAGGTCAACAAGCGCAGAGAGCTCCTCACGGTGTCTGAGCGCGGCCTCTGCAAAAAAGACACAAAAAAAGATTCCAAAAAATATAATACTGCAGCAAAACCTATAAACGTATCCTAGACTGTAGATGGAAAAATGGAATAACTGCAATACTACAAGACTGAAAACCTATGAAGCTCAAACTCAGGCTCAGGGGCCAAATCTGGCCGGCAGTGTAATTATATTTGGCCCATAAGAATATATCAAATATGTATTAGCGTTGAATACATCCTCCATATACTGGCAGAATTTAGAGAATCAGCAGTAAATAAATCATGTTATAGCACATAAGATTTACATTAAGAAGGAAGCTGAAGGACACAGAGAGCTAAGAACCAAAGAACACTGTGTTTTATATCAAAAATTTAATAAGTGTTTATGATTAAGCTTTGGTCATTCCAGAATATTTACAAAACTAAAGTGTTTTCATACACAAAAATATTCTACATAACATATGGAAAATGTATCCATATTCTTTTTTCTATAAGATAATCTTACAATAGTTTTAATGTTGACCCACAGGGTTTTGACAGCCAGGACTAAATTAATATTAGGATTTTAATAATTTTTTTTAAATTTAAATCTTTTAATCTTTTCCTAGAGTAAATTATGAATCATTTCATTTCAGGAGAGAATGTCAAACATATACAAGGGTCAGCTCTGGGATAAACAATGTTATTTTTGTTTATTCTCTATGTCAATCAGACAGATTCCTTCATCTAACTTCATTCTCTGATCTGTTACCTGGTCTCAGGGGCAGCAGTCTCCACAACTGCCACCCAAATCACACCCCTCCATACTGTGAGCCCACTGGAAGTCAGATATATTACTGAGGCATAAATGAATCTAATTTATTATACTTCTACTTCAGATACTTTTTTTCTCTAAAAATCCCTAGTTCAACACCCGGAGGCTTTGGTTCCTACCTTGGGAAAGAGAGCAGCCATTTCTGTCACAGCCACATGTATTCTTTCTGAACACGGTATGAAGCTGTGAAGACAAGGAGACAAGGTCATAGGGTCAACAATGTCTTTAGATCCAAACCAAACATACAGATATTTGTTACTGCAATTTTGTAGTTATCACATGCGGTAACAACAAACCTGGCAAAGACACCACCATCTTCAGAGTGAGTCAATGTATATAATAGTTAATGAACAAACATTTGTGTGAACATGCTGCGTCTATAAACCACTTGTTAGTTAAACTGTCAAAGTACTGTCATTGGTTATCGTTAGAAACGCAAATTCAACTAGTCTCTAACTATCAATGTATCAAACAGTTAGAACTACCAGCTGAAGTTGAAGGACACGGTCATGCCATGGTTGGTGTTGCATTAGACGTTTCTAACTTTTTATAGAATTAGTAGAGAACAATCTCAAAGGAAGTGACTACAGAGGAGTAACGGTCATGAAGAGGAGGAGGAGGAGGAGGAAGAGGCAGGAACAGGGATGCAGAGGAGTTTGGAACTGTGCCTGGGAGGCAGGGACAGAAGCCAGAGTACCAGGAGGTGGGGTCAGGGGACCGCAGGCTGAGTGGCTGAAGGGGCGGGGGGGCCTTCTCAGCCCAGGGCACCAGAGTACTGAAACATCCCAGACTGTGCCTGAGCCGACGAACACCTTCACGCTCACATGGTCTGTGGGGAGGTGAGGGGGGAGGAGCAGGGTGACACCACAGCCGCAGCGACAGCAGCAGAATGGATGAGAAACGAGGGCAGGAAAGGGAAGATGACAGAGAGGGGGGAAAAAATAAAATCATAGGAAGCAAATGTAACTGAACTGAACGAAAGGGATGATGAAGGTGGAGGAATGTTGGAGCAGGGATATTGAAGCCTGAGATGAAATCCAGGAAAAGTTGAGATTCCGACCTGTCGTGTTTGTTTTCCTGAGCTGCTCGCAGCAGCTCCTGGATGTTCTTGGTGATCTGCTCCGTTTTCCTGATGACGTCTTCGGTGCTGGGAAGCGTGGGGTCACACTCCATCTCCAGGTTGTCCAGCTCTGGAATAGAAGTTCCTTCACCCGACCAGCCGCTGCTCCTTAGCCTCCCTCTCCTGCACAGACTGTAGTGTGAACTCATCAGCACAGCTGTCGTCAACACCCTTCCAACCCTTAGAGGACTTTTCTAACCATGAGACCTGCTCTGACCTGGAATCGTCCATCTCGGAGTCATAAAACGTGTTGTCGTAGTCGCTCTCCGGCACGCTGCTCTGCTTCTCTAACTTGGAGGCCTAGGAGAAAGAGGACAACACCAGACTATAGACACGGGGTACATCCATCATGGCCTTCGTTATGGAAGATACTGAAGGGAGAAACAGCTGGAGTGAAATGACCAGGAGATTGTTGTGAATCAGAAACACAATAACTTAAACTTCCCAAGTGTGAAACTGACTCACAATAAACCAGTAGCATCTCCTGTGGTCGACTCGGGAAAGAAATGTACTGTGCAGGAGCCCATCCTTTCCATGACTCTTGTATCTTTCTGTAGTTTGGTGAGCATGTTTTTCTTTTTAAGAACTCTATTAATCCCTCAGGAGTATCCTTCAGAAAATTATGCCTCTGCATTTAATCCATCGCCCGGGGAGCAGTGTGTGGGGCACCATGCTCAAGGCACCTCAGCGGTAACTTGGCGGTAGGGGGATTCGAACCACCAACTGCCCTAAACGTGTGAAGTGTGGTCATGGTCAGACTGAGAGGCTGAGTGAAGTGATACTCAGACTGGTCTTTACCAGGAAGACTTAGTAAAGGACATGTTTGATGCTACTCTTGAAACGGAAGGCACGAGTGGAGTGAGATCTTACGATCAACTAAAGTTAGTACGACATAGAAACAAGGAGCGTTGGCTCAGTTTTGCACTAAAAAAAAAAAAAGAAAACAGGATGAAGACGAGAATTGGGGCTGTATTGTTTTTTTTACAAGTGAAATCAATTTGTAAATTTTGCCGAAATTATTAGGTTCAGAATCACGTCAAAAGCTTTCAACGCTGATATTAGATGTTGGATAAACAAGACTAATGTAAGGGTTAGGTTTGTTTGGTTGTCAAGTCTATGAAGTTATTTTGGGTATTTTTGTGTCAAAAATACCCTTTTAAACAACATTGGCGTAATCTTAGGAAAACTTTTTAGGGGGGAAAGAACTAGTTTTATTAGTTAATTTGTCCCATAACTAAAGAGGTTGTAAACAAAATTGGACTTTTTCTGCTTCTTGAAGTGTGAGAGACAGTTCCTAGAAACTGATAAAAGTTTCAGTTTAGGAACTGTTGAGGAGTGAAACAACTCTTTGGAGATGACCTGGATGAATAACAATCTTCAGACATCTTTATTCTGAGATATTACATATATTTTCATGTATAATTGAGTTCCACACTTAAATGCGTTGATGTTTCATTTTCTACCATGTTTCAAGTTCCTCTCAGGCTCAGACAGTTCATAGCAACTTTTGTTAAGCACAGGGTTCGATTCTTACTCCCAGCACTGGTGTGAACTCTGCCTAACCAAACAATACCATGTCATTTCATCATCTGTCTGGACAGTAATGATGATGTTGACAGATGAGGTCATCTGGTGGTTAAAGGAGAAGGAGAGTTTAAATTGAGGAACAAAATAAAAAAAGGGTAGTGATGGTGTCAAAGTTTGGTTAACTGTCTTCATGCATGTGTTTGAAGAGGTTTGCTTTACACCTCTAATCCTCTAAGTCAGGCATGGGCAAACTTTTTCACTCATGGGCCACAATTGGTCCTATAATTGGACACGGGGGGTGAGTTAGGGCCAGGTAGATCTTGAGTTCCCTGGAACTAAGATATATGGTAGGTAAAAGTCATGCATTAATGGAAAAAAAATGCCTTTTGCATTCATTACACCATATACTTCTTCTTTTCCTTTCGGCTTATCCCATTTTTCAGGGGTTGCCACAGCGAGTCAATAATTTCCATCTCACCCTGTCCTCCGCATCCTCAACTCCAATTCCAACTACCTCCATGTCCTCCCTCACTGCATCCATAAATCTCCTCTTCGTCTCTTACCTGGTAGCTCCATGTCCAGCATTCTTCTCCCAATATAATCACTGTCCCTCCTCTGAACATGTCCAAACCATCTTAATCTGGCTTCTTCTCCAGTTGTTCCATCCTGACTGTACTCTATTCTTCTCCTCTCTTCCACAGTCTCCACTGCTCTGAACAGTTGAGCCTTTCATTCAGTGTAATTCATAACACCATACACACTGCTGGAAAAAAAAGAAATTTCAATCACAATACAAACCATTACACAATTTGGAGGTGTTTGGTTGGCCGGATTATTAGGCTGGACAGGCCGCGTCTGGCCCCCG
Organism: Paraplagusia blochii; assembly: GCA_016785265.1. NCBI lineage: Eukaryota > Metazoa > Chordata > Actinopteri > Pleuronectiformes > Cynoglossidae > Paraplagusia > Paraplagusia blochii. Next base: position 175,710 of record JAFBJS010010019.1, on the reverse strand, counting down.
GGCCTTAATTTGCCCATGCCTGCTCTAAAGTCATTGACAAAGCAGAAAATAATTGACCTCCCATTGAGTGAGCATTTGTGCAATTTCTATGAATTTGTTTTTGTTTTTAGATTAGTGACAAGAGCTGAGCACAAAACTTGAGTGAGTTCCGATAGTTGTTACAAGAAATTAGACATGAACGTGAACAGTCAACGAAAAGAGTTCTTAATCAGATTAGGAAGGAACGTGAGTGTTCAGATTAAACATGCGGAACAGAAACAAAGTATTTTGTATGGTCGTTTTAATGCGTCATCAACAAAAACACAGTACAAACCGTTAAAAATGCCCCACAGTACCAGCTCCTCATACAGTGAAGTACCAACAAACTCCCTCCTCCGTGAATGAACAGCAGTGATGTGTGAATCTATCACTAATGTCAAGGCGCTCTATGTTTCGATGTGGATGTTGCAGAAAAATACCCAGCAGTGAAGGAGAAAAGGCGGAGAAGGACAGAAAAAACACTTGCAGACAAGGAGGAAATGTCAGGAAAAGGAGGTGATGAGAGTGGAAACAGCAAAGGAGTGCAGGAAACAAGAAGTCTTACTTACATGAGATGGGAAGGGTTGCAGGGTGGGGATACCCTCCTCGGGGTAAGAAGTGTCACCTTTGGGGAGATAGGGCTTCAGGCCAGAGCCAGTCTCATACATAGACATGGGCCGACTGGCCCGAGCGGACTGTCGGCGTTTCAGGGCAGAGGGACTGGAAGATTCAAGGAAGTCTGAACCGCTGGGAATCTGATAGATATTGGCTGTGACCTGTCGTCTGAGTGAAGAGTTCTCGCTTTGCAGAGATTGCAGCTGGAAAAGAGAGGGTGAGCAGTACACTAAGAGGAGCAATCAGCAAAGCAAGCATCATTCCCTGTCCTGGTCTGTTGAGTCAAGCCTACATTTTTCTGATATAAATTGATAAATTGTTTGTTTTTTTGAAGCAAAGTGCAAAAGTAAAATTCAACATCCGCTGGTACCAACTATTTCATGCTTCTCAAATATATATTTAAAGTGCTATTTCTATACATTTTGTTATGGAAAGGAACTAAACAAACACCGCAACAAGAAATCAGTTCATGTTGTGCAGTATTTGTAATAATATTTTGAGTATGTTACATGGTAAAAAGAAATGTAGAAAGAGGATAAAAATATATGTGTATTCTGAGAAGGACAGATACATCAATTTGGTGATGATGTGACCACAAACATCTGCGACTTTCTTTGTCTTATGTGCTAAATAGAAAAAAGTGTTCCATCAATAACTAAATCCTTCACCGTGTCCACGATAATTACATTTTTAGACCTGTTACTTCTTGAAAATAAAATACCGGCAGATAAAAAAATATCTATATTTTTTATAAACCATCGTGTGGAAGAGTTTTTGGGTTTTTTTTTTTTTTGCCTGGGTAAAAAAAAGGGCAAAGCAGGTGATAAGCAAGCAAAGGGCAGCATCACAGGTGCAGTTCAGGTGAAGGTGCAGCTAAAGCACAGACAGACTGACAGGTATTTTGTTCACGGATGAACAAAATCAAGATTATTTTTCTCAGGGATGATTTTAATGCAGTTGTACTGTGCATTTTAAGAGGAGGACATTGGAGACCTGATAGAGTCTGGTAATGGGTTGTGTTGTAATTAAGTAATAAGGAATGTCCCGACTTGTTCAGGATTAATTACACGGGGAGACACAGTCCAAGCATGAGTCTACCCTCGTTGGGCTGAGTCTACAGTAAGGACAAAGACAATGACACTTAAGTGCAACCAAGAGAGTTACTTGAAATGTTGTTTTTCTTATCCCTCGTCAAAACCAGTCGAACGAAGCAAACACAAAATGAATGGATAAATGCACAAAAATACAGCATGTCATCTAAACCTAAAAAAAAAAGTTTAAAAAAAATAAATCACCCAGGAATGTTTTTTAAAATGTAAACAAATCAAATAAATATGTTTATAAAACAATATCACAGAAAATAAAATAATAATCAGTAAAACAATATATGCAAAAAAAAAAGCAAAGCAAACACATTCAATGAAAAATAGTTAGGGGTTGTGAACAGATTATTTTAAGTCATGCTCCGACATGCATGTTAGTACCAGTGGATTAAATCAGATTAATGTAACAAAGATTGACTGGATCGACCCTGTTCCCAAACCCATAGACCAAACCAACCAACCAATCCCTGCAGGTTACAGTCAAGCCTTAACAGTTGGACATGCAGGCTTGAACAGAGGGTGGACCAGCAGGGCATTAGAGCAGCTTCCTCACCCAACACAGCCAACAATTTTGTTATTCTGTTATTGTGAAACAGGCATGGGCAAACTAAGGTCCAGGGGCTAGATGCGGCCCGTTGAGCTTTATAATGCGGCCCACCAACCTTGTCCAAATGATATAAAATATTTATACCATCATTATACTTCTGCAATGATGAGTTTCCCCAGCAGATGACATCATAACGGTTATTAGAAATGTTGGATTTTAGGTTTTCTCCATGACTTTTACATGCCAATTATCTTAGTTCAAACTAACAATCCATCTTTCTGCTCTCCACTGCTTGGACTCGGTCCCCCATGTCCAATATTGGAACCAATTGTGGCCCGTGAGTCAAAAAGTTTGCCCACGTCTTTTGTAAAGCGTAAGCTAAGCCTGCATTGGGCAAAGGAGAAGCTGCTAGCCCCTGTGGCCCTCCCGCCCCTCCACTCCCCTGGGTGTTAGTGATCCTATGGGTGGAGCTCGGTGGATACCTTTTTCTGCATTAGCCTCAGCTCATCACTCAGGTTGCTGTTAGCTTTCATGAGGTGCTGTATTTTGGCTTCAGATGCAGACAGTGCATTTTTAACCTCCATGTATTCTTGCACAGTAATAGGGCCATCTGAGAGGTCAGAGTCCAGACTCTGAGGGATCCACAAAAGAAGAGTAAAAGCTAAAATATATATATACACACAGAGAGATTCACAGTGACTTCGTTTTTTGGTTTTTCTTTTTCTTTTTTTGGACACTACAATACTTTTGTCCTATCTCCTTTGCTGGAGGGGAGCTCTTGATCCGTGTCCTCATCGGACGCCACACTGTCATAGTCGGGCTGGTCGTTCTCCTGGCTGTCGCTGCAGTGTCTGACACCGACACTCTTCAGGATGAGCTCAACATTTTCTTGAATAGGAAAAGACAACACTGTAAAACCAGTTGTGCAGGCGTTTTAACATAAAGTCAGTTTTATTTTGAAACTAATGTGACGCTGCTATCAAACAGCGTTCATTATATAAACCATGGGTCTCAAACCTATGGCCCGTGGGCCATTTGCAACCCGTGGAACGATATTTTGCGGACCACACCTTGATGTGAAAGTTTAATTTATAATAATATTTTATAGATGTGTTCTCCACATTTTATGGTAAATCCTATCGTTCTCAAAACCCCATCCACAGTCTCCTTGTGGTTCAGTGTTGTATTACGCAAAATCTATGGGAAACTGATTTTTTTATTAAACCTTTTCACTGAAAGCTGACGCGGCCCTTCGGTGAGATGATAGTGTGGGTGGTGGCCCTCAACTTATTTGAGTTTGAGCCCCCTGATATAAACAGTACATTCTCTGACTGATTGAATGATTGTCATTGTTCCTGGACATTTATATTCTGGGCATTGCTGATGTGAATTACCAAATTGAAGCGGACTTGTTAAGTGATATAACAGAGGGCCGTCCAGTGGGTTGACACATTTTCAGACGTCTTTGTTGACAAAGTGTTGCCTCCTGTGTTGCTGCTATGAGATATCAGGGTTTCACTCACCTTTGGGACTGGAAGCTGAATTGCCTTGTTGTCTTCGTTTGGCATCACTGAGTATGTCGATGACAAGGGTAGCAAATTCATGTGCGTTAAACCTGGCTAGCTTCTGCCTCCCCTGGGAGATCACAGAACACAACAGAACCATGACTGTTAGACTATGAGGCCAACCAGTACATGAAAGTTCTTCGGAGCAGACTTGCCTGGTTTCGTGTTGATGAATATTCTGGATTCACGGGGAGGAAAGGCACAACTGTTGTCTCTGTCACTAAGGTGCTGTGATTCTGGGTGGCCAACCACACTGCAGGGTGACAGATATATAAAGATATTTTTAATATAAACAGTTAAAGAGGGGAGGTTATATAAAAATAAGGGGAAATAAAACATTTTTTATAATATCTGCAAACCTTCAAGACTTCAGTAAACTGGGATGAGGGAATAATTCCAATACTTTTTTCACCTTAACAGTGAGTTACAACACCATTGTTCTCATTATTACAACATTTTTCTAAGTACCTCAGGCCTATTTTATGCAGAACCCTCAGTGTTTTGCTGACAGCGTAGCCACAATGAATGCAAAACAACAGCAGTGTAACATTCACCTTGTAAGGCAGGCAGTAGAACTCTTAACACTAGTGATTGTGGTGAAAAGAAACACTTCCTGACAGACTGGGTTGATCTCTTCCTGTCTAACCTCTACTCTGTTCACTGTCTGTGTCACTGAGGCCAGGGTGAGACCTATCATTAACATCCATCCATAGTGATGCAACACATATTGACAGTGGCATTTTTAGGATGATTTATTTATTTTTTTTAGATCAGACCTCCCTTCACCTCAGATACAAACTAATATCCTGATCATTTGAAAAATAATATTTTGGAGAGTTTGTTTTTAGAGAGAAACTCGTCAGTGTGTCTGCACTTGTTTTGGTTTGCATGTCTGCACAAGTGACCAGTAGAAAGAAAAAAAAAAAAAGGAGTAGAGTTGGTTGAAGGCAGCAGAGAGACTCTTTCTGTCCTGGGGAAGGATCAATTGTATACAATACAAACATGGAGTTGTTTTTGTTCATTTTGAACCAGACATAACACCTCACCTGCATCGGTTTCTCTTCTGTCAACCTCGTCGTAAACGTCCATAGCTAGTTCCTCAAATAAGTGATTACTGAGCTGCAATCAAACAAAATACAGTGATTAAACGGACAGAACAGAATCTCAGAGATTTGATTAAATCTTCTACACAACTTACAGACTGCAGTTTCCTCTTTGCTGCTTTGGCCAATTCTGATAAATCTATAGCACTGCAAATAGAAAAAAATCTCATAAGTAGGTAAATGTAACGTAAAGGTTTACATAGTGCACGCGTCATTCTAAGTTAAGGGTCTCAAACTAGAGGCTCAGGGGCCACATCTGGCCTGGGAAACCCTAAAAGCCGGCCTACAAAAAGAAGAAACGTAGGAAAGAAGGAAGGATGTAAGGAACTTTATATCCTTCAGGGAATTATTGCATGGATTAATAGTTCAATTTTGCCCTTAAGCTTTTATTTATTTTTAATTGTTTCCCATGTTTATTCATTAACATACTTTGTTTGGTCATTTAGAATGGCCCCTCAGCTCATTGGAGTTCAAGACCCCTGGTCTGAATGGTACTTACACGTTCCTTATCCGTCAAAAGAAAGCAGAGAAAAACAACAAGTGACACATTAGTTAGAGAGCAGCAGTGTCTTGACTGGATGTGGTAAAGCCTACGGCCTAATTCTTTAAGTTGTTTGGTGTAACGCATTTAGTAAAATCTATAACATTATTGTGTGGTGATAGTCTTGAGTACAAAGACTTTGGGCGAGTTAGAACAGGCCACAGAGAGAAGATACCACCATAAACAACAACCTCACTCTGCTGTGCTAAAAAGAAGCCAAAACCCAAGACTGCAGTGTCAATAAAAATGACTATTAAGACCAACTTAAATCTAATAGTCTCTTACCTGTCAGCCATTTGTGGAACAATAAAGTGCTGGCCATTTTTATGGTCTGAGAAAGAAGAGTTCATGTGAATATATTTCTAACACAACTCAGTATCTGAAACAGATAAAGTGTTTCATTATGTTCACGTTAGGTGTCACATCATACCTGGTTTCCTGCCACATAGATAAAAAGCCAGTCGATCTGTCAGTTCATACTGAATCTCCACCAGTCGGTCCGCCAGCTCATGGTGGCCGGCTTCCCTTTAAAGTATGCGGAAAACAAAAAGAAACATTTGGAAAAAATGTAAAATCACGTAAGTAAGACTTTTTATCAATACCTTACCTTGCATAGTCAATGGGTGTTTTTCCATTGCTGTCAGGGGCTCCAGGATCGGCCCCATAAACAGTTAACAGCTCAGCCTGAGATACCTGCCCGGCCTTTGCAGCTACATGCAAGGGAGTATTTCCTTTTTCCTACAGATGAAATAGACCTCAGTTCAGGAAAGGAGTCAAAATTCATGTTAAGCTCATATATCATGTGAACAGCTCTTACGGGGTGAAAAAAATTAGCTTGTGCTCCTAGAGACAGCAATCTCAAACACGTCTCCAGATTTCCTGTGCGAACACTGGAGTGAAGTTGCTGCAGGGAAAACAAAAACCAATGGAATAATAATAAAAAAAAAAAAACATATACCCTTTTTTTGTTAAACAATTTTGTATAGTCTTAGTGAGCATCAGCTATTCCTGACCTTACTCAGATCCTTAGCTGTTGAACTGTCATCTTCTCTGCAAGGCAGACGATGGACGAATGCCAACATCTGATATTTGGCCCGAATGAACTCAGACTTGTTTGGACTTTTGTTGGGAGAGTGTAAAGAAAATAACTATAATTACAATTCAAAATTAAAAAGGAACCAAAGACATACAGACACAGGTAATATTGGCTGAAGTAATAGGAAGTAAAATACAAATAGTAAATTATTGCAATAGAGTTAAGAGGTTCTCTTTAATTGAGAGGTTCTCTTTAGGAATAAGATAAAGGATAGATTAAAAAATAAGATAGAATAAGGATGCACAGGAACAGAAATTAGGTGTTTGGAGGGACAACACAGACAGGAAGGTTTGGAGAAAAAGCTAGAGAAGCCAGATTGAGATGGTTNNNNGTTCAGAGGAGGGACAGTGGATACATTGGTAGAAGAATGATCTTAGAGATGGAGCTACCAGGTAAGAGACAAAGAGGAGATTGATGGATGCAGTGAGCGGAGGACATGGAAGTAGTTGGAATCAGAGTAGAAGTTACAGAGGACAGGGGGAGATGGAAAATATTTATTTGCTTTGTCAATAAGTGACAAGCTGGAAGGAGAAGTAGATGAGTTGAGAGCAGAAGTAAAAGATGTCACAGTGGTTGAAAATGGAGAATATGTAAATGTAGAAGTAACAGTTCAAGATATAGGGTACTGGCCATAGAGTGAGTGGCCATACTACAAATAGCAGTAAGTATCAGTACTAGCAGTGACAGAAGAAGTATTATTATTTTGGTTGCAGGAGAAGAATTCATAAGTGGGAGTACAGCAAAACATGTACAGTATGAGTTAGAGTAGAAGTAATCAGTGCTTGTAGTAATCACTTACTGCAGTTTATCCTGGGGGTTAGCCTTGCGTTTCCCACTCATTACAGATGTAGGGTCCAGGAGAGAGTGCTCCCATATGGAGTTTGCACCGTTGCCATACAAAGTCTGAACCATCTATCAATTAAACAGAAATAAACAGCATACATTCAACCCACAGGTTCATTCTGCAGAGTGTCTAGTAGATCTAAACGATTCTGTTCCTGAATTAGTATCCTCTGTTATGCAGAAAAGGAAAATCAATACACTTAAGTGGGATCTGATGCACAACATTCATGTGGATCGATTTTATTTGTTGCTGAATTTAACTCAAGCGTTAAACAGCGAGTAAGTGTGGAATTACCTGGAGGCATTTCAGGAAGTAATTCAGCCTCTAAAACACTTTCACAGCTCACAGCTTCACACACCGGCCACCAACTGAAATTTACTCTAATATGGAAGGAGTGTGTAGTTGTTACCTGGATCTGTGTAGGAGGCCACGGTGTGTGTGTCAGGTGCCGGACTTGAGAGCTGTGTCGTCCTAGGCTGCGGTGAACGCTGCAGCATTCGTCACAAATCAAAACGCCTCTGTTCACCGAGGCCCAGCGAGGATCTGATAGGGAACAGGTATAATGTATAATGAGGGGCATTTAAAAAGTCTGGTCTAGCCTGCAATAATTAAGATAATAAAACAATTCAGATTCTAGAATAATTAATAATTAATTGTCGTGAACTGAATTAAACTTGTCGTTCCAATAAGTAGTGTGTTTGGAGTTAGGGTTAGATCAGGGGTCTCAAACTTGTGGCCCGTGGCCATTTTTAGCCCGTGGAACGATATTTTGCGGCCCCACCTTGATGTGAATGATGAATTTATAATAATATTTCATAGTTTTGTTCTCCACATTTTATGGTAAATCCTATAGTTCTCAAAACCCTGATCCACAGACTCCTGTCAGTGTTGTATTACACAGAATCTATGGGAAACTGATTTTTTATTACATTTTTTCTTTTGTATTGAACACTGAAAGCTAATGCGGCCCTTCATTGAAATGGTAGCGTAGGTGGTGGCCCTCAACTTATTTGAGTTTGAGACCCCTGGTTTAGATGATGGCATCTGGTACTGCAGTAAAACCATGAAACTTCCTTCAAATGTATTTATTTAATTTGACTGTATGACAGTTTACCAGTTACACAATGGACTATAAAGTTGAACGGAACTAAATCCTACTCAAGGTTGAGTAGTGGTCACCTGCAATATATATATTCTGCTTTACTTTTTGTCTGTCAACTTCAATAGTATTTGTAACTAACTCACAGACATATATCAAATGTATTTATGTTCTAGACAGTGAATCAAAAACCCCAAAAATCAATATGGAATCAAATTCTGGTATTTTCTGATTCAAACGCCCATAAACCTGAAGTCCTTTTGACCTTATATTTAGCTTAGAGTTTCATTGTGAGAACAGGAAGTGAAACTCAACAGTTTCACAGCAGCACCTTCACTGTACAATATGGAAATGGTGCAGGTGTCATTTTCATGACAATGTAAAAAAATAATAATAATAAGCAGAGTGCGTTCCAGACTCTTTTGTTGCTGCGTAGTCTGGTACTTGAGTGTAAGAGAATCAGTGCATTAGATACAGTAAACACTGTTACCAAATATAAATGTGCATTCAACCTTGACTTTTATTAGCCCAAGTAATTCGATTTGGTGCCGAAGGTAATCTTTCTACTCTACTGGTGGCTGGTCAATTATCTCTACACCCAAAAATAAGTGGAATTTATGGGCCACACACACACACTCTGACAATTAACCGCCAAACAGATAGAGTGACACAGCAGACGGATGGACAAACGCAGGAGCTGGTAAAGTATCTCAGTGGCAGACGAGGTGGAGAAGGAACAGCTGCACAAGTGGCTGCTCAGAGTCTGGCACCCAGCCCTTCAAATTTCCTCAATCCAGTTCACAACCAAAACATGTCGGTGCTGACACGCCTTTTTTTTTCCCCCATCTTTTCCTCGACAAGTGCTGCTAAATTTAAGTCCACATCTTTGAAACTCTAAAAATATTTTCGGCCAACAACTGGTGACAGTTGTGTGGAAGGGAAATCCGGGCCAGCTGTTGTGATAAAGCTGAGGGTAGGGGGTTAACTAGATTCAATGACATGGTGACTAGTGAGAAAATCAAACTTTAGCATTCACAAATATTTCATTTTGAAGCGTGATATATTTCAATGGGCATGAATTATGATTTTTTTTTTTTCTTAGAATCTAGTCAATGAATCTTTGTTCTGGTCCATGGAGCTACTGTAAAAAAAGAGTCATTTGCATTGAAAGCTCGTGGTCAATTCACTCCACATCCTGTTTTGCTTCCTGTGCCTGCTGAACAACATCACATCATTTCTGCAAAAGTGGAACACAGACAAAATGTTGCCACTACTTGTTCTGTTCTCACTGAAACAGTTCAGTGATGTTTTGCGGAACATTGACTTCACATCATTATGTTTAAACCAAACAAGTGTCTAATTGGAGGCGATGACATCACCAAGACATCTGTCACCAATCAGAGCAGACAAAGAACAAGATGCAAATTTTTTTTCTGTTTTCTGTTTTTAATCACATAAATAATTACATTTACAAGCTTTTTTGAGTCAGTGAAAGAAGTGGCGTCAGTTGAAGTTTTTCAACCTGCAAAATAACCCCAGATCTCAGATTTATCTAAATTAAGTTTAAATTATTTGTCAATCATAATAATGCTTTAAAGACAAAAGATGAACTGAACTACATATTTAAAGATATTTCTTCCAGTATCGCTTAGAGAACAATCATTTACAGGCAGCTTTAACCCTCACTGATGATAACATTACTGAAATACAATCCCTACAGTTGACCTTCCTTGTCCCAGTATTGTTTGGCAGAAAATTGAAAACAGTCAAATGTTCCCCATCTTCAGTTTCTTTCTGAAGCTACTGAGTTACTGGGATTTTTCTTTTTTTTTTGGTCTGCACACCAAAAAGGTGCTGTCATTTCCAAGCTGTAAACATGTTATTTGAATGTCTTACAGACAAGATAACAATAATTTTACTCATAAAGTTTTAACATCTATTTCAAATAATACTTATGTATTGGTTGATTTTTAGCAGTGAATGTTTACTTGATCACTTGATCAAACATCTTGTCCATCGCCATATCATGTATAAACAAACGTTTTAAATTGGTATAAATGTAAACCATTCCAAAGCAGAATCACTGTTGTAAGAATCTTAGCTATCGGTAAATCTATACGCAAAGCCACATTAGTACTTCAACTAATCTATTTAATGTAGTGTGGTTGTCATTGCCTAATTATAGTGTGCTTAAATCCAAAGCATAAATCTTTCAGGAAATATATGCAGACACCAACTGTTTTTTTTTTTAGTTTTTACTAAAGCAAAACTGCCATCTGTCAACACGCTTTTAATGATATTGCACGTTTAGCTGAGAATAATAACATTGGTGAATTACCATCAAGTTTGATACGTGTCTGAATCATCCCTTTTCTCTCAACTGTAGTATATTTACATCACTTTTTCATAATTTCACTGCTCAACGACGTTCCGGAAGACCAACAGGGGACTCAAGAGTTCACACAGAGCAGGAAGCAAAGCTGATTTTTAACTCAATAAAGCAGAAGTAGAAAGCACAGGTAAAATGTAGTACCAGAACCCAAGGTTATAGAGTGCTTTAAAATTTAGCTTACCTGGGACACTACAATCAGCGCAGACTTCAGTGTTCCTCAGTCGTTTAGACATCCTTTTACTTTGAAATACGTGCCTTTAAAACGAGCACAGTGTAGCCTATGTGAAGCCTATCATGTATTACTGTATGCGAGTGTCTTCCGTCTTAGCTACACCTAAGTTAGCTCATTATGGGGGGAAAAAACAGTTAAACTGTCTAAGTCAGTTTAACCATTGTCACTTTTCCCTATGCTGTCAAACACTCAATGCTGCCGCCTCTGAACTAAACTCTAACTTTACAAGGGACTTGTCGGCTTGTCTTCTGTCTCCTTGTCCATGAGTTTAGTCCACAGTGTGTGCGGGCTGATAGACAGACAGCAGCAGCAGCACTAACACTGATACACAGCAAACCAAACCCAAGAGCTGCTTCTTCATACGCTGATTTAACTGGCTGCTCGGAGCCAGTTAAGAGAACATTACTGCCACCTACCGGCTGTATTGTCAATTTTGTCATATATATATACTGTATATATATATATATATGTTAGTAAATGTGTTATTAACAGCAACACAATGGTGATAAAGTGTGCAACGGACCTAAATCCACATTCGTGATGTTTTTTAGTTTACTATAATGTCTTCCTCTTTCGTTTTGTTCCTTTTTCAGGGGTTGCCACAGCGAATAAACAATTTACATCCAACCCTGTCTTCTGTATCCTCAACAGTAACTACAACTACCTCCAAGTCTTCTCTCACTGCATCCATAAATCTCCTCTTTGGCCTACCTCTTTGTCTCCTACCTGGTAGCTCTATGTCTGTGTTGTCTCTCTAATCACCTCATTCCTGATTCTGTCCGTCGTAGTCACCTCTAAAGATAACTTCAACATCCGTAACTCCTCCACCTCCAGCTCTGCCTTCTGTCTATTCTGTCTATTGGTAATGTCCGCTGCCAGTTCTAGTCCGGGAGGCCGATACAGTCTCTACTTTCAAAAGTACACTTAAGGGTTTTTTCTTTTTGACTGCGCCCATGGTGGCGTAACGGTCCAGCCATAGACCCCATGTGGGCCCCATTGTTGCCCTCTATCTCTATCACCCTTCTATTCCTTATTCATTTTTTTCTATTCTACTATCTATTATTTGTGGTGGACTTAACACCTCTTGCCGGGGACCTTGCATACCTATTCTTTCCCTAGAGTCCCATTGGCCTGCGCCAGACACAGGACTCTGCCTGCACACCTTTGGCCCAACTCCCCTAGCACCGTACTGTCTGATCTGGGCCCTGGACTTCCCCTTATGGAGCATATGAACTTGACTGGACCATGAATGGACTTAAAAGAAAGTCTACAAATAAAAGAAAATTTAGTTTTTACTTAGTCCACCTGTCTGTCCTGGGTGAGGATCCCCTCCACTGTCAATCACCCTGAGGTTTCTTCCTTTTTTTCCTTTTCTGGGTTTTTGGGAGTAGTTCCTCAGCCGTTGTGAGGGTCTATAAGGGCAGGGGGGTTATTCTCTATATATTCTTTTTATTCTTGTTTTTATTCATGCTTGTTTGTAAAGTGCCTTGAGATAGCAGCTATTATGATCTGGCACTATAAAAAAATAGAAGTAGTGAAGTTGTCTCTGAACAATCCATCATGGCTGGTCTCACAACTGTCCTGTAAACCTCTCCCTTCACCTTAGCTGACTCTCTTGTATCATAAATCACTCCTGACACCTTTTTACAGTTGTTTCATCCTGCCTGTACTCTATTTTTCACTGTACTCTATTCTTCACTATTGTATCAGTTTACTACAATGTAAAATATTTTGTGATTATTTAATAGTTAATAATTACGGTTGTAATAATTAAAGTAGTGGATTCTATTAGCATTATTAAGCTTGTTGTCATATTTTTGAAACATATTTTTGTAGATGAATATAATTTTTAATGAGGACGGTCGCGGTTGGCCCAAGAACAGCTGTGAACGTTTGGATGTTAATTCCCCCCTCTGTACTTCTATTCAATGGTCGCGCCCAAATACGCTGTTCTTTTTTTTTCTCTTTTTATATTTATTCGAGAGGTTCTAATTTTGCTGACAATCCAAAATTCATTTTTATGTTTTTATACATCGTAACTGTAATTTAAACCCCCCATTATAAATACTCTAAAAGTATTTCTGTTTTGAACACCCCTCTCATTGTTGGTATGCTCCGCTACCACTTCCTTGTTTAAAAGTTTTTATTTAGGGTAAACCTTGGGCAGGAGTTGGCTACCGGTCCTGAATCGTTTTTACACAGTTGCTGACTAATTGTTTAACTCATGAGTGGCGTTTTTGGTGCGTTTTGTTAACGGAAGCTTTTAGGAAACTACCCCCATGGCTTTAACGGTCCGTTGGTGGCTAACGTTGCACTGAAAACCTCGGTGAAGAGGAAGATGTCTCGGGCTAACGTCAGCGAGGACATCCGCGAGAAGTTTCCTCTGCACTCTGCAGTATGGGAGAATGATTTCAGGAAGCTGGAAGGGCTTGTATCGACCACCCAGGTAGGTCAGCACGAACACACACACACGCTGCTCGGTAGCTGCTAACACCGCGAACGCATACGGACATTCGTTAGCTTAATGGAACGAGCTGTAAGATCTGTAAAAGTGAAGTAGGCCAGCCGTGTTGACAGATGATTTCGACTGTATCTCTGTCTGTCTCTCTCTCACTGTCACGCGCACAAATACACGCGCTCAAAGAGAACGTTTGGAATGTCTCAGATAAACCACTTTTCCGCGTTCGACCCGATTGTTTATCTCAAAACATAATAAACGCTTGGTACAATAGCAGTAATTGTTTGGAATTATTCCTTCAAAAAGTAACCGCAGATGCACTCACTAACTGTGCTTTCGCTTTTCAATGGCGTGTAAGTGAGTGGTGTCTACAGTAGCAGAGACGAGTCAAAGCCTTGTGGCAGTTATCTAAACAAATCTAGGCGTTGGCACAGGAATGAAAGATACAGTCAACAAGATTAAAAAGATCGACAGGTACAGGTGGAACTGTTTCTAGTTTTACCAAGGAGATCCAGGACAATGGTGGGGCAGACTGTGGGGATATCATTAGGTCAGGTGACATACTGAATAACTAAATGTTTGTGGTGCTCAGATGATGCTCATCTTTGAGCAATGACATATGGATGAGGTGCTAAAGTGATATAACATCTAATTGTACGAAATCCCTGGTTAAAAACAACATTAAATAAATCAAACATGCTTCTTAAGAATGTGTTATATATATTCTTTAATGTGAACTTCTTTGAGGAAGGTATGATTTACCAGGATGTGTCACTGCAATTATTACTTACTGCAACAACATGCGTCAAGACCAAACATGATGATTATTCTAAAAACAGTGGTGTTTACTGCCATCCACAACATTGTCAAGGTTGATATCTGATCTTCATGGAAAATTTTTCATTGTAAGTCATAACTTAAGAGACATTTGACATCATGAAGTAATCCATGGTTGTAGGATGTAACTTCAATAAGAGAAACTCGTTTTGATGTTTCTCATTGATACTGTCCAGGGTGGAATCGAAGCTGAGGATCCCAGAGGCCGGACACCTTTGCACCTGGCTGTGACACTTGGACACCTGGAGTCGGTGAGAGTCCTTCTGAGACATGGGGCTCAGGTGACCAAAGAAAATGCCAATAACTGGACAGGTTAGTTTCACAAACATCTTACAGTAACCAGGATGATTATAGTGAAGCGATGATGTACTGTATATGTATCTTAAAGGGTTGGGCTCCTGGGTCCCTAAAATCCCTTTGCGTACACACCATCTGTTGTTAGTGGGTTTTCTGTGTTTTAAACGCTTGGATATTCCTCTGAGGTTTTTAATGGAGGGGTTGAGTAAATCCTGGCAATAAGAGGCTCCTTCCTTAAAAACATTTAGTGGTTTGTTAATACATGTTTGTCGTTTGCTCCATAGTACTGCAGGAGGCGGTCAGCACCGGGGATCCAGAAATGGTTCAATTAGTGCTTCAGCGCCGAGACTACCTCAAAGCCTCCAGTGCTCTGGAAGGAGTGCCTGAGTTGCTGTCAAAGATCAGAGAGGTGTTTATTATTATTTTCCCATCACATTATTTAATTATCTGTGAAATGTAGTTAAAGTTTGGTTTTCTGTTTGATGCTGTATTTACAGTCTCCAGATTTCTATATGGAGATGAAGTGGGAATTCACCAGTTGGAGTAAGTGAGTTGTCACATTGTCAAATGTTCAACTGTAGTAAAAAATTGTTGACAGTGGCCACAGAAGTCAGTCATTTACCAGGTCATACAGGAAATACTACAAATTCTCTCTCCAGAAGGCGGAGCTTTACAAACTAACATTGTTATGATGGGTGTCTGCATTTTTCCACTGTTGTGTCACATTCATGCACTCTTTCTTCACAGTACCGCTTCTTTCTCGGGTTTGTCCGAATGATGTTTGTCGCATCTGGAAAAGCGGCGCAAGCCTCCGAGTGGATGCCACTCTGCTCGGCTTTGAAAACATGACGTGGATACGAGGGCAAAGAAGTTACATCTTCAGAGGAGATGGTGTGCTTCTCAACTTTATTAATTTCTTCCCACTTTTTTTGCTGTATTTGTAAGAAAGGTAACGGTTTTTCCCCTGATGTTTTGGCAGATTCATATGCAGAGCTTATGGAGGTGAACCATGACGAAAAAGTGGTGGACACAGAGCGATTCAACATCTCCCAGGAAATGGAGGATGTGACCATGGAGTCAATGCAGCCAGCTGAACAGGAGGTGGCTAAGAGGTTGACTACACCGATCGTCAACACCTATTTGGACACCAAGGACATCGCATTTGACAGGCAAGAGTCAAGTTTTTTTCCTCCTGAAATGTCCCTTTTGATATTGCTTTGTTTCTAATTGCCAGCTTTCGTTCTTCACAGGAACAAGTCTGGGATATGGGGCTGGAGAACAGAAAAATCTGAGGTGGTCAATGGATTTGACGCTAAGGTTCACAAGAATTCCATTACTTTTTTTACATTTTACTCACAGTGTGTCACAGACACCTATAATCTCCTAAATGATCCACGTGTTTGTACCCTAAGGTTTTCAGCGTAAACAACGTAAATGTTGTCATCAGGACAAGGACAGAGCATCTCACAGACGAAGAGAAGGCTAGGATTAAAAGTAAGATCTTTTCTCTTTTTTTTAATGAAAGCATTCCAGTACTGTATTCCTATTAAAATGAAACTTTTAAAAGGTGAAAGAAACATCCTGGAATCTCTGCTGGGGACAGTGGAACAGCATGTTAGTGCACAAGGGGTAAGACGCACAATTGACAATATAATTTTTATGATGTCAGTTTTATTTGAAAGTAAAATTCAAATGTAAACACGGTTTTCAACCCAGGACCTCACTCTTGAGTATGCAACTGCGAACAACCCAACTGCTATCACTCCAGAGGAATATTTTGATCCTGAGTATGATCTTGGGAAAAGGGACATCGGTCGACCAATTGAACTAAGCATCAGAACACAGAAGTGAGTTCCAATGATATGAAGTTAAAATATTTCTTTTGGTCCTTACCCATCTTTTAGTGTGTTATTTTAACATCTTCTTTTCTCTAGATTTAAGGGTACTTTGTGGATGAGTGAGGAACATCCCTTGTCCCTGGTGGAACAGGTGACTCCCATCATTGACCTCATGGCTCGTACAAGTTCCCACTTTGCAAGATTACGGGATTTTGTAGCCTTAAAGTTTCCTCCGGGTTTCCCTGTTAAGATAGGTCAGTGAGTATTTTTAGAGGACAAAGTTAAGAAACAGTGTTATACATTTTCTTTTCCTTTTTGTCTTTCAACTAGGTTTGTGTTATTCTTTTTTTTTTTTCAGAGATACCCCTGTTTCATGTGTTGAATGCCAAAATTACCTTTGGTAATGTAAATAAATGCAGCACAGAGGAGGAAGCGACTACAACACCAGCTGCCACACCAACGTCCTCAGACGAAAGTGAAGAAGCTGCAGGTGTGCATGCTGCCAGTTTGACTGCTTGTATAAAATGCATGATTGGGACCTGCAATTAACTGTGTTTGATTTCCGTCCAGTCACGCCTCTGTTCAAGGTGTGTCCCTCTGTGTTCGTGGTGCCTCCTAATTACCATCGCAGAGGTGGAAGCCGTCACGCACCCATGTCAAACAATGACGAGGACGTCCTGCAGTACGCCATCCATCAAAGTCTCTTGGAATCCCATGGTGGCTTGGGCCAGGTCCGGGCACGTCTGTCACTATAACTCCTTGTTCTTGATTTATTATTTTTTTATTTATTTTTTTTTTATTTAATTTAATGTTTAATGTTTTTTTTTATTTAATTTAATGTGTGTCTGTCTGTGTGTGTGGTGGAAATCAGTCACTGAGCTTCCTCTGTTTTTGTCTGTCTTTTTAGGAGGGAAACTGGAATAATGCAGAATTTGAATTTTCTGATGGTATATCCAATAGCCAGAGTGACAG
Source organism: Paraplagusia blochii (assembly GCA_016785265.1). Taxonomy (NCBI): domain Eukaryota; kingdom Metazoa; phylum Chordata; class Actinopteri; order Pleuronectiformes; family Cynoglossidae; genus Paraplagusia; species Paraplagusia blochii. The sequence continues at coordinate 158,153 of JAFBJS010010019.1, read as the reverse complement.
GTAAGGTGCAAATACAATAGTAACGTTCAATTACTGTCCGCTTCAAACTGTTTTTAATATTTTACGTCTGCTGGTCTTCACACAATTGCCATCACGCAGTTGTTGTAAATTTGATGCCTAGTTTGACCCAATCCCAAAGTGCTTGACAGCATTTTTGTTTTCTGTCCTTGATGGAATTGGAATGAAGTCAACAATCATAGCAAAAAAGATATTCACAGAACTCGCATGTCATTCCAGGAGTATCCCAGAGGGGGTGCTAGTGGAATATGGGAATGTTTCCAGTGGCACCAGCTCCGTGTCGGTCTCCAGTCCGGACTCTGACCTGCGGCTGGCCATGGAGCTTTCCGCACAAGCTCAGGAGGAAGAGGAGAGAATGAGGAAGCAGGAGGAAGAGGAGCTAGAGAGGATATTGCAGCTGTCACTTACTGAGAAGTAAAAGGAATAATAGGGAGCTATAATATCAATAATTGTAAAAACACAACTTTGTCCAGATCCAGAAACAACAACCTCACCTCAGCCATTCAAACCACTATCTATGCAGGTCTTTCTTACACATGCAATATCAGTCTCGGCATAAAACAATTAAGGTATTTTTCGGCAGGAGTGAATTACTTCATGTTTTTAGCTCAGCTTTGGTCTGACTTTTTGGAAGTTTCCTTAAGCATATCACAGTTGTCTGACTTTTAATTTATTATCTTCTCTACTCCAGACATATAGCAGTGAAACCTTTAACGGTTTGAACATATCATCATCCTGAATGCAGTGAACATATTTATGGCCAAGGTAACTTTACAATGTGTCAGTTTTCTTCTGGGTAGCTGTCATTGTCTGTGGACATAAGGGGACGGTATTTTCACTGTGAAGTCTCCCTGCAGAGTATGACTATTGGCTCACTGAATAAACTCAGGGTTCAACTTTTACACATTATTTTTTTTCTTCTTCCTGTTTCAACACACATTTTCAATCTCTTGGGCTTTTTCTCACCTAGTAAAACCTTTCCCCTGCTGTGAATTCTTGGTACTTATCAAGAGCTGTGTACTTAACAAATAATGATGGAGTAATCTGGGTGAACTTATACAAAGTTTGAGAAGCCAATGCTTCAAATTTATTATGTGCTTGAATGATTCAAAGAAAATTCAGTTGTACGCCTGACCTGCAGCTTCTCCTGCAACAAATTATTTTAATTTCCATGATCCCCAGTCTTTCATACCGTTTGTAGTTTAAGTGGACTTATGCATCACTGAGAGTCCTGGAGCATTAATCACCTCAGTTTAAACATGCAGTAGCAGAAACCAGTCTATGGATTAACTGTGTCAGAACAATAGATTGAATTACTGCTAAAGGTAGACTGCCTGTTTGTAGCCATAAATGACCGTTAGACCTCGTTGTTAAAGCGATAACAGCACATGTTCAGCGTGCTTTCACTGTGTAGGACAGGTGTATTTGCTTCGTGCCAACAGACTGCTTTTTTGTGTTATGGTATCAATTGACACTTTGACAGATTGTAAGCGAAAATGTCACTACATGAAACCAGATGAGATTAACCACTCTACTTAGTGTCTCTGACAGTCGTTGCTCTTTGGGTTGATAGTCAATGGTAAGCACTGAACAGTATTTTTACTCAAGACTTTAAAAACTTCTTCTGCATCTGCAGAGTCACCACAGTCATCTTGGTTCCACTCCAAGAAAGTGACTGTCAAAACATCTGCATTAAAAATCATTAAATATCTTTAAATCACTAAACTGTTAAGAGACTTCCTATAAACGCTCGTACGCTAGTGAATACACAGGGTTCGCGGACTTTCTTGTGCCTCCCACTGCGGCTGACTTTGAATGGCTTCAGCTGAAATCTATCACTAATGACAGGATTGCCATACTGCTGAACGGTGAAATGATGAAAAAAAAAATGCTTTAGTTAATTTAATACAGATTTTTGTAATACAGTGCTCATGCTGCATTTTTAAACCATGTTTAAATGTTAAGAAAATGTTTGGAAAAATGTTTTTAAAATAAAGGCACTTTATTTGTAAAAGCTGTGACTGCTTTAACATTATTGAGTCATAAATGTTGTATTATTTGTTTAGGACAAGCTAATCTCAGCAAGGAAGGTAAACAACACTTATGCCTGTATATTTAACACCAGCAGTGGATACAGGTTTTATAATACTTCATTCCTTAAGGCCTTTCGTAAACAAAAAAGTTTGATTGCTACGTAAAACTTCCCCAGGAAGGGAAGGAATACTGGATGCTTGATTATTATTTTTTTCAACAGTTTGTGTACATACTTATGCAGAAACCAATGGTTAATATACAGCCTAATGATAAAAAAATATTTAGCATAGTTAATAATTTGTTTCCAGTTGTGATTGCACAAACACATTCTCACTACATATTTTCTCTGCTATATTGTAGCCGGCCAATTGCATTTTATTGAAAACAGTAGAATCTTTCCCACTTCCGCTATTGTCCAAGATCATTGATGAACAGTGTTACTACACCTCTTGGTGTACAATTCTTGGTGTCAAAAAAACAGACAAACATTTTTTTTAGAAAGATTTCAACTGGTCACATTTCACCTAAAGTTATTGGAATGTTACTAGATGTGAAGTAATGGTAGAAATAACCCAACAAAGATGATGAAGGGGTTATTATTTATTAGTTAAAAAGGAATAAAAAAGACATTTTATTTATTTTTACTTTCATTATATATATTTAATAATATAAGAGCATAAGTTAACAAAAAACATTGTCAAAGAGAAACATTCTTATAAAGATGTTTTTCTAGTAAAATTGAATATCCTTTTCCTTTCCTTGTCCGTATCAGTATCTTCGACTTTAACTCCAAATGCCTTCATGTCCTCCATCACTGCATCTATCAATCTGTTCGTCATTGTCTACCTGGTAGCTCCATCTTTAGGATCATTTTTCAACCACTGTCCCTCCATGTCCAAACCATTTTATTCTATTCATGCCAATACAGGTTCTCATTCATTAATTTTCTTCTTCTTTGTCTTTCAGAACAGCATCAAGAGCAGGTGTCGATCCCATCAGTTAAGGGCGGGGTCCATGGTGAGGACACATACATCAATTCACACACACATTCAGCTACAACTGACTCAAAACTGTATAAAACCTCACAATTGAAGGAACTCTGACACAACATAATGCAAACAAGTCCAGCACTTAATGCTGAGACTTGAACAAATGATGTTGTTGTTGGGCGAGAACCTAAAATTCTCAAGTCCTTAAACTGTTGTTACTGTTATTGGCAGGTAGGTGGCAGTGTAGGCAGCTTCAGTCTGTCAGTGTTGAGTGGTCACTCCACGGAGGCTAATGATGAACTCCTCATATCACGTGTCCCCACCCAGTCTCTCTTTTGTGTTTTTTGTTCTTTTTCACCGACGGTTCAGCGGCTTGTAGACACAGACGGCCATGACGATCATGAGCAGCAGCAGCACAGCCAGGACGCTGCCCAGCGTCACTGTACAGACAAACGAGAACAAACGTCCCATAAGTACAGCAGAAACACAGGTCACTGTTCTTAACAGAGCATCTACGTCATCATCATCAGCGAAATCACTGTCATACCTAGATCCTGCTTCTGTAATATCACATAGGCTCTGTCGGTCAGTGTGTAGTCCTCTGTTCCTGCACTGACCATCACATTTAAACACAGGAGTAGAGCTGGTGGCGGGATGATCTTAAGCATCGTAGCGGTGGATGTAGACACAGAGGTAGAGCTGATGATGGTGATGGAGATCAGGGGGTAGCCTCTGTCCTGCCGCGAATAAAAGAAAACTGGGTCCTAACGCCGACGCTCTTCTAATTAGCGTGTGCTGTTGTACAGTTTAGCACGGAATTCAGGACTAATTATGTAAACAAATTAACAAATTAAGACGTAATATGACCTAATATGTTTTATGGATTAATTTGTAGCACATTGATATAAAAGAGTTTGAAAGAAATTAGAGCCGGTGTCGCTAGTCTCAGGACTGTGACTGATGAGCGCGTACGAATGCTAGGTTCATATGCCCTGGTATCAATCCGCCATCCACCAAACCGAAAACAGAAAAGACGGTTTAAGACTGATTAACTGTGTTATTTTTATGCGGCGTCCTGGTTATTCCTTCTACGCAGATCTAAACATGTTTTATTGCACCTGCCTTTGAGTAGTTCATGGTTGTTTGGTCCACGTATGACATAACTAGTACTTCTGATTCAAGGATTCAGGTCAGTCAACAGGTATCTATTTTTCATCTTCAACTCTATTAACCCTACTAAACAGACGCTATGTAAAGAGCTTAGTAACTGGAAGTTAATGTTCAGCATTATATCAGTGTGGAAAATATGATCTAAAATTATATATATATATATATATATATATATATATATATATATAGGTGGCAGTGGTTAAGTAAGCACACATGGGTCCACTTCACTGAGGTGCTCTGGTCATAGCACCATCCTGACCACCATAATTTCCAGTGGGCTCACCACTGACAGGACAGTCCACAGTGTGATTTGGGTGACAGTGGTGGAGACTGCTGCCCCTGAGATGACGGGCAGCCGATAAATAATGACACCGACTAGACCTTGACCCATTTTCCCTTATTTCTACTCTGGATTCACCTCGCCACTAATCCCGCTAATGCCAGCATCAAGTGCTCTCAGGTAATTCAGCTCTGGAATTACCCCCATCCTTTACTGGGGACCATTAAACAGCAGTGAAAGGGTTCCATCTCTCAATTTCAAAATGTCAAAGAGCAATTGAGAACAGGCATAAAGGTCAACCTGCTTGGGGTGATCTCCTTATATAATCACAGTGCATGACTGATGTATATGGCCTTTACCATCATACCTCACAGAGAAGCCAGCATCATTAAAACACTTAACGTCAATTACAGACCTCAGAATAAAAGAGTGGCAGCAAATGAAACTGCCTTAAGCTTTGATATTAAGACATTGCAAGGTCATTCAGTTATTTAAGCCAGAATTAAAACCTTTTAATATTTCTGGAATCTTCTCCACATGATCCCTGCATAATCAGTCTTTGATAAATAAAGACGAACATTTTAAGATTCTTTATGGACTCCACCATTCTATGGGCTTGTTTGGTTTGATGTGGAATTAAGTAGTCATGTAAATGTTAGAATCGGGGGTCCTCAATAATTTCCAGGCTAAGGACCCCTTTATTGAAAGGTGGCAAACTTATGGTGCATGGACCAAAACTGGCACGCCACATTATACATTTTGAAAATGAGAAAAACACGCAAAAATGTATTCAAGATATTTTCTAAAATTATATTACATTATGATTTAGATCATTTTAAAAATATATCTAATTTATGTATACCTTTGCATAAAAACAAGTGGGAAAATATGCACCGACTGCTAGTTAAAGTTACTAAAATAGTCTTAACATGACAGTACTTAGGTAGGTAGAAAAGTAGTTCAATCAATATTGATATTACAGTTAATTTAATTTCTTTTCAGAATGTTAATGTTTGCCCCTTTTTCAGTGGTTGCCACAAAGAATTAATGTTTTCCATCTCTCATTATCCTCTGTATCTTCTACTCTGACTCCAACTACCTCAAAGTCATTCCTCAATGCGTCCCTCAATCTCCTCTTTGGCCTTCCTCTTTGTCTCCTACCTGGTAGTTCCTTCTTCTACCAAGCTCTTTCTCCAGCTCTTTCTCCAAACCGTTCTATCTGTGTTGTCCCTCTAAGGATTTCTTTTTTGATCCTGTCCATCCTTGTCTCTCCTAAAGGGAATGTACCACTCTTAATTATATTGCTGTATTCTGCTTGTTGTATTTTGCCATCTCTGTCAACTCCTCCACCTCCAGCTCTGCCTCCTGTCTTCTACCTATTCCTTGTGTCTCTAATCCAACCATCATGGTTGGTCTCACAACTGTCCTGTAAACCTTTTCCTTCACCTTAGCTGACGCTCTTCTATCACAGATCACTCCTGACTTTTTTCCTGGGGTTCTCTACTTTAAGGTAAGGTGAAAAGACATTTACTTTAATCACAGTAATTTTTATTTAATCGTTGCTTTAGTGATCAAGGTCAAAATAGGAGGCTAATTACAGAGCATGAGAGCTAAATAAATTGTTGATTAAAATTATTTTGTATTTACCAAAGACTCAAAAATCTTCCTGAACTGATTTCAGCAGAGAGATTCCAGGCCTAGAGTGTAGGAAGCATCTGTTTAGGCAGTGTCTCTTTTATGTGTCCTGTTGTCTGATTCAATGGCAGAGGCTAACACAAAAGGGCTTTGATCTGTCAACACGTCTCTCAACCTGGGAGCTCTGGAAGAAATCATATCTTCAAAACCCCGCTCTGCTCTATTATGGGTCTATACCTGATGAAGTGGTCGACACCCACGTCAAAATGTGCGGACAGGAAATCTGGGGGAATAAATTAAAGGTACTATAAGCATTCCAGGTTGCATTCATCCTTTGGATGTTGATGGAGTTTGGCAAATGTAAATGAGCTTGTTAATTAGGGAACGTAACCCACGTAGGCCGCAGCCAACAGCCTTCAAAATAAACAGAGATTCAATCCACAAAGGCATTTATATGAAATTAACAATTTACTGTTATCAACTTGTACAGTATACATTTGACCACATACACCAAGCAAAAGAGGAGTAAAATCAACCAACCATCGACCCGGTCCTGTAAGTCCCTCTCTGAATAAAATAATTTATTATACTCTATTACACACGTTATATGATATACTCGGTCTCAGTTAGCAATTCCTCAGTCTTTAATAGGTCTTTGAGGGAAGCATCTTGAGAGGCACAATCTTAATATTCTATGTGTATATATGTGTGTCAATATAATAATAAGAACATATGTGTATAATGGATGGTTTTAGCAAATTAAGGCTGAACTGTGTGAAGACCAGATGGGGGCGCAAAGTTCTGATGAGACGGGAAGTGGTACATTAAATAGATGCCATTGGTAATGTCAGAAAAAAAGTGCAAAATATAATTTGTATAAGACAGAGTATGCAGTAATATAATTGGAAAATCTGAAAGACAATTTCATACTAAAATATCCGACTGAAGTGTTATATAAAATTATGTTAGGAGTTTATATGGAGTGGGTTTATATGGTATAAATAGAAATAAAGGGGTTTTGTTAAAACAAAATAACAATTGTATTGTTTTAAATGTAGGCATTTGCCAGTGTTTTAAGCAGATTGTTTAATTATATAACAGGCACTATTAAAATATGCGGCTGAGTTAAACAGAGTGTGTCTCACCAACAAAAACAAAAACTACTGCATACTGTATATCTTATTTTTGAGATATATACAGACCCCGTAATTGACTTATTAAATATAAATTGTACAGGAGTCTGTTGAACAATGTCTCTGATGCTGTGCTACATTTTATAATGAAAATATTGAAAACTTCAAACAAAAACCCTCAGCTCACATGTCATATTGTGTAACAACTGGTTGTAAGGTTAACATTTTCTTGGCATCATGTAGATGTGAGATATCCAAGGAACTGATGAAACTTTAGCGGAAATAATGTGTTTTGCACTACAATACCAACGACCATAATGTAATGTAACAAACTAGAAACAGACCATGACGATGACTGTTCATGGTGTTTCCATTGACTGGATTGGTTCCGTCTTCCAATGACCCTGAAATGGATTACGCAAAATCAAATGAATGAATGAATGATGGACGGTTAGACCATGATGATGACGTTGCCAGGAAAATCAGATACAAATAGATTTGACACATTTCATAGGTTAAAACAGTCATGATGTCAGAAAATCAGCCCTGATCATCCTGCATCTACAAGTGTACAGTATCCATGTTCAGGCTGTCAGTGTGGATGTCAGGTATGGTCCTCTCTGGTCTCAGACAAACCGCCAACCTCTGGAAGAATAACAAACTCAGAATATAAAAACACATATATTTTACGTTTTCTCACTTTGAGACTTAATAACCATCTGCTTAAACATTGCATACAGTATTTCCTTATGTACATTTGCTGACCTGCTTCAGCGAACCAGGTGTCCACACCAGCTTGTACACCATGTAGATAGGGATCCACATAAAGGAGGACAACCCAATGAAGTAGCCCACTGTAATGCTCCAGTCTGGGTACTTGTAGTCAAACAGTGTGAGAGGTGGAGCCTTCAGCAGGGAGCTGACTATGATATACTGAAAAAGACAGTATAAATACAGATTATATACAGATTTATGTACAACTTGGTGATACATTGGCTTGCAACTGTAAAAACACTGATGATGTAGTGGCTGGTGTACTTGTATACACTACATTTGCATAGGAAATATTATAGAAAAAAAATAATAAATGAACAAAAGGTCTCTATAGCATTGCGTCAAAGAAAAACAAGATATTTTGTGAAGTAAATTTTCAGTAGTTAGAGATTTCTATACAAAGAATAAGTGCAGTTTAACAACACTGATCCATATGTTGCCAAGTCTTTCACCAAGTCACAGTTAGCTTTGTGCTGTGTGTTCAATCACAGATCAAAAATCCTTACATTTTTGTCAACCACATTATTCGTAGTTTATACTGTATGGCAGTGTTCCCCAACCTTTTTTTGCACCACATACCAGTTAAATATGTGGTACTTTTTTCACGGACCAGTCATTAAGTTGTGGCGGATAAATCCCCGGTAATAAAATACATTTTTCAGTGTTCTGAAATATTTTCCTACCTATAAAATCTTCCTACCTGAATTACCTGTGCATGCACACAACAAGGATTTCTCAAGTTCATGCAGCCTATAATTATCTTGTATCAATGACTCACCGATGCTACTAGTTTAAATCTATCTGCATCATTTTGAGTTTATTGTTGTTGTCTTCACTGAGAAAATATTTCCTGATCAAATATATTTGCATTATTGATGATGGAATCCTGGCCATTTACTAAATTAAGTTCTTTTGTTGATATGGGTTTGGATCAAGTGGAAGTAATAGTCAGATGGGGCCAAAAGGAAATATTATTTCTCTGCGGCAGAGCACCAATTCACCCACGGACCGGTATGTCCCCGGTGCAGTGGTTGGGGATCAGTGCTGTACGACATTATTTCCTACCGCCAGAAATGCTGGGCTGATGGCGACCCAGCAAACCCTCCAGAACAACCCAGGAGCTTTACCCAACATGGCCTGAACGTCGCTGCTGAATCGGTTGATACCTGAAAACAAGGCCAATATAAAACCAATATTCACTTCAACTACTAGGTGTTTTGAACAAAAGTGATTTGTTTTACCATAAAACCAGGAAACTGCGATAGCCTCCAGGAATCCCACTGCAATAATAGAACATCCAACCCCAAATTCCTCCAGCATCTTGACCACATAGGCTCCACCCTGTCAACAACAGTTTACTCTGAATAGCACGTCATTTATGAAGTATTTTGTAAATGAACAATCACATGAAAATTCTACTTTGATTTAAATATATACCAAGATAAGTATGCAAGATGCAGATAACATTTATGGACATTAGGGCATGGTCGCCATATTAGTGACAGCTGGTATGGTTTCTAGCACTGGTATTACAGTAGTGTAGCAGCAATAGGTTCTGTTACAAAATATAGTAGAATATATCATGCCATCGCACTAGGGTGTCCTAGCCACTCGGGGTTCTGGGGAAAATGTTTTTTTCATCGCTTGCACTAATAGAGTGGGGGCCCCAGTGATATCTTGCTTGAACCCCTAGGACACCCTAGCAGTGCCCCTGTTAGTGGAAACCAGGTGGTCATTGGTGAGAGTGGGTATAAAACGTAACTTACATTTGTAAGGGTGCTCAGAGAGCCCAGAAAGCAGACTATTACCAGACAGAGCACAAAGTGCTCACGTCTGTTGGCGAAACGGTCAGGATATTCATCCAGTACAGCGGTGATAATGGCCTCCAGTCCACCAAACTGGAAAGACACAGACAGGTCAATTATTCACTGTTTATTTTACTGCAATGTAATTATGTATAGTAGACTTTCCTATCTAATATGTTCTTAGTACTACTGATCAAGGAAGTGATAAAAAATAAAAGAGCAGGTTTGTAGTTATGAAAGTAGAAAGAAACTTAATAACATGTGTAGAATCTCCATGTTACAGTTCATACAGTGCTGTCCAGTCCCAGTGTGATCATCATCACGAAGAAGATGATGGCAAAGAAGGTGGAGCCCATCATGTTCGCAATGGCCTCAGGGTAAGTGATAAAGAGTAAACTTGGTCCTGTGGAAACACAAAAAGATGGCAATACATTTTCCATTCTTTTTCTTTTCTTTTTTTTTTTTGTTTTTTTCTTTCCTTACTGACCTTTATCTTTGGCGACGTCCTGCACCTCCACCTTCCTCATCTCTGCCATGTAGCCCAGCACAGTGAAGATGACGAAGCCCGACACAAAGCTGGTCACACAGTTCACCAAACTGGTCACGATAGCATCACTGGAAAAAAAAAAAAAAGCATCACAGGAAAAAAAAAAAAAAAAAAAAAAAAAATTATGCGTAGTCAATGCTCAATCAATCAATCAAATTTTATTTATATAGCCTACATTTACAAATCAAATTTGTGACATAGGGCTTTACAGGGTTGGTAACATCCTCTGTCCTTACTATGTATTAGTATCATGTACTAGTACATAATATACTATATAATTTATATATTAAATATAATATAACACATATATTATATGTTACATATATAACATAAATATATTGTAACATATATAATAGTACACAGTACATAGTATTATGTACTATATAGTAGTATTATAATACGCACATGTAATAATGCACATGTTGTAGCTAAAGGTTATCAAAGTATTCTTTAACCCTATTAATCGCTGTGTTATCTATCACAGACAAAATATATTAATGAGTATATTTATATATTGCTATAAATTCAATGGTTCATTTATTCTGAAAAAAAGACATTTTCTTTGAAAATAAAGTGTGAGATACAACTCAATATAATATAAAATACTTTTTAATTGTATTAATTTTAAGAAGAATATATTCTTCTTTACCGATAACAATTATTGGTGAAAGGGTTGTAACTTGAGAGAGCCAGGAGGACTCCAAACCCAGGTCCAAGAGAGAAGAAAATCTGAGCCGCAGCATCGACCCACACCTGGAGAGGACACCATGATGGAGACAAATCATTATCTGAAGGAATAAATATGCACCTTACTTGAGATAAGTGAAGAAATGGGGAAAATATTTACAAAAAAAAACTATATTAAGCGACTCAACATCACCTTTTTGCACTTTTTACAGATTTTACCAGCAGTTCCCTCAACCCTTGGGAATAATTGAACAAAAACAGAGGTGTTATCTGAGCGGTAGTGGCTGCACAGCTGTACACAGGGAGATCTGAAGAGCTGCGCGCACTCGGCAAAAGAAAGAACCAGCGCAGGATATTGGTGAGTGAATGAGGGGCCTTTGTTAATGGGCAGAAAATCTAAACCAATTATGCAACTGATTATGCTGCTCTGTGCCTTATTTATGCATCTCATTTAATCTCATCCATATTCTCCTCCAACTAAAACCTGTAGCGGGGGAAGGAGCAAGGTTTTACAGCGAGGTTTTACAGATCAAAAACAAACATACATAAATATAAGTACATTCTGAAAGGGATAAAAAAAAAAACTGCTTGATATATTTTCATTTAAATATTCTTAAATTAACCCTAGAAAATAAATCATGAAATAAAAATGTTGAGTTGAATGGTTTGTAATATACAAAAGGTTATATTTGCAAATTTGGAGTTTTTACTTTGAAGTATTAATCTGAACATTTACAAGAAAATGCATCAATAAGTGTAATCTGTGGTACACAAAATAGCAAGAATTTTATGACTAAGAAATTTTTTCTTATTTAAAAAAATGCATTAGGAGCAAATGTTTCCCTATGATGTTGATTTATGAACCTTTCACTTTTAACCAAATCATTAACCAGATAATGTTTCTCATTTTTATAGTAAAATGTTTCTTAATTAAACTGATTTTTAAAATGTGAATGTATTTAAAACATTTGAAAAAACAATCACAAAAACAAAAAAAAAGTATTAATTTATAATTTTTTTTCCCTCTAATCCTTTTTTTTCAGGGGTTGCCACAGTGAAGCATCGTCTTCCATCTCTCTTACTTACACTGGTTTCCAACAGTTTTTCCCACTGAGGTTTCAGGTAAAACACCACACCTCTCCAGGCGCCTGGCAAAGTTGCTCCTCGAATTAGAAGGATGAAGAGTACAATGTAGGGTAAGGTTGCAGTCACCCACACCACCTAGAGTATGGAAATATAAAATAATTGGTCATTTTATATGTATAGTAGATTTAAAGCAACTTTTTTTCCCTACCTTTCCTGACGTCTTCACTCCCTTCCAAAGACTGAAGTAAACAATTGTAAAAATGAGAAAAAGGCAAAGCATCAGCTGCCAGCGCACACCTCCGACATTTCTCAGTCCCGATGACTTGTGAATCTCCAGTACATTCCTCCTGTTTGGGTAAAATCACAGAACATCTGGTTTCCAGCAAATGAAGCATCATTTACCCACAAAACCTTCAGCTGGTGTAGGCAATAACACTCATGTTACTCACACTTACATGCACTTACAAGTAAAATTCCTCTGCTGGTGACCTAGAGGTATTGGTCCATGTGACGTTGTCCATGCCAAAATAGTTGGTGCAGTCTGGTGTGTTCCAGACATTGTCACAGTTTGTCCAAGGCAGGATGCTGCTAAAAGAGGAGTAGAAGTAGAAGAGGGCCCAGGCGATGATGGTGTTGTAGTAGAAAGACACATAGAGAGCGATGATACAGATGGCGTATCCTATGCCTGGAAGAACACGGCATTTAGATGAAAGACTTGATAACACCTCAATGTTTACTGGTATTTACGTTCCCAATGCTGTACCTTTGAAGATAGGACAGATGTGCTTCCATATGGAAATGGCTCCAGTTCGGTGGAACTGTCCTAAGGCCAGCTCCATGTAAAAGAGGGGCACGCCCCCAAAGATGGCCATGAGGATGTAGGGGATGAGGAAAGCACCTGAACAGGAATATGAAACTAAGCAAAATGCAAACTTAACAGTTTAATTCCTAAAATTACTTGTTACTTACTAAGTAACAAGTAATTAGTGATACTTACTTATTAAAATACATTATTGAGTTTCATATACATATATTATTTATTTTATATACCACTATATAGGCTGAAGTGAGCTACCTACATTAGAAACTAAATATATTTACCTATAGAAATAGGATATCTTAGTCTATACATTATGCTATTGCATAATACAGTATATACAGTATGTGATATATATGTGTTGTCTGACCTATATGATTCCCATTTAATCTATTCTGGAAATAGAATTACGTTTCTAGTTTAAATTACAATTTTTTATGTTATTGCTCTGGATCTACCAGCACTTTGGAGATCTGCTGGTAGATCCTGATCTACCCGTGATATACAGTGTATTTAAAAAATGAATTGTATTTATTAATTTTTTAAATTTTATTTATTGTTATATTCTTATTCTTATTATTTATTTTTTATTTAATGATTAATGAAAATATTTATTTATATTTTTTATTTAACTTTTTATTGATGATATTTATTATTTATATCTTTCGAAAAAATCTATTACACATACATATATTAGAATTTTAGAATATTTTATATATTTATATTTATATTATATATATATTATATATACATATTTGTTTTTGGTTTAATTCAATAGAGAGAACTAAAAACGCCCTGGATTCTTTTTTTTTTTACCTAAAACACACGTCACGTTTGTTATAATCATGTTTTAACCTGATATGAGATTTTAATCTGGTATACTCAGAAATCTGCGAGGTATTAATCTGTTGGACGATTTAGTACTGATCCAGCTTGTCCATGTCAGCACCATGGACAGTTACAGATTTCAGAAAAAGTGAGAAAACAACAAAATGAAAACTTTTTCAACGTGTGTGTTTGATCAATGTATCCAGAGAGAAATTATTCAAAGTGTTAATGAATAACCTTCACTCAGCTGCCAACTAGTGATCCAATCCTTTAACCAGCCTACTCACCGCCCCCGTTCTGATAGCACACGTAAGGAAACCTCCAAACATTTCCAAGATCCACTGCAAAGCCAACTACAGAGAGGAGGAAATCCATCTTTTTGCTCCATTTGTCCCTGGAGTTGGTCTGGGTCTGCACCGGCACCGGCACCGGGACCGAGTTACTGGAGCTGTAGTCCGGGGTCTGAGAACAGTGCTGATTCAAACTACCGGCCATGACCGCTGGCTCCTACTGGGCCACGGGACTGAGAAAAGTCAGAGCAGCTCCTCACGGGAGGAGGTGGCGGAGGTGGAGAGAGGTGGGAGGTGTGGGGTGGTGGGTGTTCCACGGTGGAGATGGCAATAAGAGTGGGAGGAGAGACCTGTCACAGAGGGTTCCTCCAGCTCTTACGCTGCTACTTTAATAGTCCACTTCAGAGCTCTAGTTGGATGAAGAACTTCGTAGGAAGGAAGTTGATCGATTACATGCAAATATCTTAAGGCTCAGCTTCAAGCAACAGGTTGTAACTTTTTCAGTTGCCCAGGGATTTGTAGCATCCATTTTGTACTAGCCACAAAATAAAGGAAATATGAATACAATAAAAAAATGATGATAAAGGTATTTTTGTATTTGTGTAGTTTCTAAAAAAAAAATAATAGGGATGTGAGTAGCATATTTTTAAATATTTTTTATTTATTGATTGAGGCATTGGTGGCCTAGTGGTTAAGTAAGCAGACTTGGGTCCACAAGGCTTTAGGTTAGAATCCACCAGCTTCCAGGTTGCCACTGAGGTGCTCTGATCATAGCACCATCCCCACCCACATATCTTCTTGTGGACTCACCACCCACAGGAAGGCTCACAATATGGTGCAATGTGATTTGGGTGGCGCCAGCTGGCCCTGAGACCCGGTAACGGACAAGTAGCAGAAAAACAAGTAATTGATTAATTGATCGATGTTGGGAAAACTTATATAAAAAGGAAGTGATTGTTCTCATCTGCTGTGAGGTCAATTGTATCTCTATTATACAGTGCTGAAAATTATATGATGAATTAATGAATGAAACATTCATTAATTCATCCTTTTTTCATCCATTACCAAGTCTCCACCCCTGCCACCCAAATCACACTGCTTCCTATTGTGAGCCTTCCTGATGGTGGTGACTCCACTAAGAGTTTTGTGGGTCTGGACAGTGCTATGATCAGAGCACCTCAGTGGCAACCAGGCAGCTGTGGATTAAAAACCAACAGGTCCATTTCTTAACCTCTAGGCCATCACTGCTATAAAGAAGCAATAAAGAAACAGTTTATTCCAAAGGAAGACAGTTCCACCTTTCTTCATAGTTATTTTTTTCCCACAGAGACACCATTCAAATTGTCAGAAGTTTAGAGGACAGATATATATAGCACCCTGAAGTCTTGACTTCCTGAATCTTCATAGTAATATAGTTTGGTGAAGTCTGCAGACGAGAGTCACGGCAGCTTAACTGCACTCATTAAGGAAAACCCAATAAAAAGACTTTGTAATCAAATCTGTGGCTTTTAGAGCATTGCAATTTTGAAAATAATGCAAAGGGAATATTAGGAGAGCAGCAGTCACAACGATACAAGGGTGAGGAGAGTGCATCAAATGAAGTTACTCTGCGAAATGGATACGACACTAAGATATGACACATATGGAGCACCACCACAAAATTGTCACTTATCAGCCCACCTGCCTTGGTGTCACATGACCAGTCAGGGAATTCTGGTGGATGGAACTTTATTTTATCCACACGGAAATGTGTGTTTGAAAATACAAGGACATTTTGCTGGTTTTGCCACAGCTAATGCCTTACAAACCATAGTGTCAGGAAAAAGGATGCAGTTGCCCCACCGAGGGCCAGGGGGCCCCCAAGGGGCCAAAAGCATGACAACATAAAAACAAATCATAAGGCAGTGGCCTTCTCTACCATACACTCCTGTCAGACTGCATTGGAACACGGAGCAAAAGAACATCAGACTGACAGGAGCCGCGTCCACATTCCCTGGTGCCTGATTGAGCACGTCGACTCTAATCACACACAGACGTGTGCATGAGGGCTCTGCTGCCCAGAGACTCTGCTGCTGACGGACACATGCTGCATATGCATAAATATATATATATACATATATATCCATATTTATAGATACATGTATCTCATATATAAATATATTTATATATGTATGTTCATATACATATATACTGAGCAGCAACACTGTATAGTTTTGCATTTTTTGTATATATGTATACATATATGCATAAATAAATATATATATACATGTATACTGCATTTATATCACATATGTCATGTGTTTGCATATATGTATATAATATATATAAATGTATAGATGTACATACATGCAGCATGTTTCCGTCAGCAGCAGTGCATCAACACTGCTGTTTTGCATTTTGTTTGTATATATGTATATATATATATGCATATATATGAATATATATCCATTTAAATATATATATATACGCGTATACTATGTATATAGTATACAGAGTCATGTGACTATACATATGTCACATGTGTCTGTCAGCAGCAGAGCATCAACACTGCATAGATATTTATTGTAAATATATGTCCATATTTATATAGACTGTCAGCAGCAAACGGCTAGCACTGCAAAACAATGTGGTACTAGTGCGGTATTATTACATCAAACAACATTTCTTAGTAATAAAAATTGTAAGTTACCACAGTGAAGGGAATCCTGGCTGGCAGATCTGGTCTAAACTCATATCAAGGCCAGTAAAAACAAATTACAATCATGTGTGTTTATCATTGATCAGATTTACCACTTTTATTTAGTGAAACACCTAAGGACGTTGTTAGTGCTGAAGCTTCATGCAGCTGTGCTTCACTTAGCCTGTCATCTCACATTATCACTCCAACATCTCACCACCTGATCCACCTGACAGCTCCGGCCTTCAGGCAGAGATGGTCTCGTGCTACCAAAACTGTGGTGCCAGGAAACTTTTTATTTGAATCTTTTCACGCTGGTGCTGAGTTTTGTGGCCAAATTAAATCGCCTTACATAAATGTAAACAATTAAGCGTATATTCGTGATGTTGTTCTTCGTTGCAAAGGTTTAATGCGCCCCCTGCTGGACAGATAAGTGAAGAGAACCCCGCGTTAGGTCAATAGTGGATGGTTGCTGTAATTTATGGCTTGTCAAACGTCGTTCTGTTCTAGTACAGTGGTAATGGTAAATGGGAGACGTTAACTAAATTAATTAAAGTACTGCATTAACAAAAGGTATTTCATGGGGCACAATTTCAATTCAGTAATAGTTAAAAGAAAAATAATGCTGCCGTCAAGTAGAAGGATTTTAAATAGAAGACGCTCTTCCTAGCATTGACAACTGCACACAGTTTAACATTATTGTAAGTATAAATTATCCGGAAGTATGGCGACGCAAGCTATTTTCTAACGTCTATATTACAACTCAGTTTAGCCACCTTCTTAGAACTAGTAAATTAATGTTACGGTCTATTTGCGTTTCTATAATGTATAAAACAAAACTTACTCTTTAAAGGCAATTGTTCATGTTACCATACTTGTAATATAAAAGCTTTACCCGTGAATATATATCGACCGCTAGATGTCAGTAATACATCGTGAAACACTGCCGGGTAACTATGCCATGCCTTTTACTAACACATTACAGATTAATCTTCTTAGTCTTCAGCATCTCGTGAATAGCCACACTTTTACAAAAAAGAGCAATTGTATTTTTTTTTCTTTTTTCGACTCTTCACAGAGTCGTTTAAACGAATAATAAATAACAAAAAATGTTTTAGTTGTATTCCTGGAAAGATGCAGTTTCTAACTTCACCGCTAGATGCTGATAATCGCTGTATATACATCGTTTCATTAAGCCAATCCTACAAATATTTTTACAAATTAATATCTCTGCCGTTTAACTGTGTGAAATAATATCTTAAAAGTTTGATAATAAAATATAATTGCCCGACTGGAATTATTATTTTTATGTATTATATTGTGCTAACATGCCCGTGTGTGTGTTTCTTTAAGAGGCGTGTGTATTCGGGGAGGTGTAGTCGTGAGCCACAGTTGTGTTTACGGGCTGCTCTCAGCTGATGGGAGGCTGCAGGTTGGAGAAACGGATCCATGGCAACAATCATGGCAGGTGAGAAAGCTATATTTGAATTATAAATATCAATTTTTTAATGTTTTTGGGCATGTTTTCTGGCACATTCTTACTCACCTAACTGTGTTGTGTTTGTTTCCAGAGGCAGAGATCCGACAGAAGCTGGTGCGCACCGTCAAAAAGGAGGTGGGTGTTTTCATCCTAGCAGTTTTTCTGTTGGAAGAACAAACATTTTCCCTTGTATCAACCAGTAAAGGCAGAGTCTTCAATTTCAGATGGTTCCCAATGTAGAGGAACGTCTACATTGGAAAAACACCAGTTTTTAATACACACTTTACTCGGAATCAAGTGGTAAAACTTCCGTATATTTAGGGGTAATCGTTCGTATAGTAGTTTATATATTTAGTGGTAATCGTTCGTATCATATTTTTTTATATATATATTGTATATACGACAATGATTTAGTCATTGTCGTGGACGTCAGCGTTTATGCGACATCTGTTAATATTCAGGTGGATGAAACACTGTATCATTGTCCATTCTTCGGTCAATGGTTTCTGTGAGACACGTCTCATCTGTGTCTAGCTGTGATGACCAATCCTGGCCATAGACAATAAGGGTCATATATATATCATTATTTCACGTTTTCTTTTATATTTGTGTATAATTTGCTATGTTGTAAGACTAAAATATTTTAAACCTTAAACGTTTTTTATAATTGTATCAACAGTGAATTCCCACATATGGTCCATTAATTGTCTCTTATTGCTGAGCTTAAATACCAAAAAAAATTCAAGACATGTGCGATATAATATTGGTTGTTGGACATCCTAGAACCTCTTTTTAAGACATTTTGCATTCATTCATCTTCATCCCCTTATAACTGGGTCCCAGGGGCAGCAGTCTCCACAACT
This sequence comes from Paraplagusia blochii, assembly GCA_016785265.1. Classification (NCBI taxonomy): domain Eukaryota; kingdom Metazoa; phylum Chordata; class Actinopteri; order Pleuronectiformes; family Cynoglossidae; genus Paraplagusia; species Paraplagusia blochii. The sequence continues at coordinate 139,040 of JAFBJS010010019.1, read as the reverse complement.
GTCACCCAATCAAACTGCTCTATACTGCGAGCCTTCCTGTGGGTGGTGAGCCCACTGGAAATTACTGTATGTAGATCTGAACAGTGTTGTAGCCATTCTGTTGTTAACTTCTTTTGTTATGGATCAAGTGTAAGTAATAGCCAGATGAAGCCAAAAGGTAACATTATTTCTCTGTGGCCCAACAACAATTCACCCACGGACCGGTACTGGTCCCCGGGCCCAAAGGTTGGGGACCACTGGATTAGATCCTGAAGCCTGAAAACCAGGTCCGCTTTTTTAACTGCTAGGTAGGCTGTCACCGGTGAAGACCAGTCTTCATTGGCTTAATTGGGCTTCATGTATATGTGGCATGAATTGTAGTAAGAAGAAAGAGAATGAAAGAAAGAAGAACTGTAACAGTAAGATGTGGCATTAACAGTTAGTGAAAATGGAAACACTGTCCTTGGGGCCTCATTTAGTCACAGATGCAGATTGATTGTGTTAATTTGTTAATTTGGCCATGTTGTCACACACACAAGAAAATAAATGAAAGTCTTGGTGTGTTTATGAAAACATTTTTCAAGTGGATAGAGCAAAGAGAGTGGATCACTACATCTTTTTGTGACCCACAGTCTGGATTATTTGGAATTGTTTACTGACTACTAATTTACTAGAAACATCAATGTAAGAGTGATTGGTTTCTCCTTTGTCTCTAACATATCCAGTTTCCCTGGATCTGTGTAACTGCATCTATGTCTCTGGTTCCAAAGAAGAACTGCAGCAACATTAATTCAATCACGATAATTTTTCCTCACGTGATAACATCGATGATTAATTTTATCCCAGTTTCCCAGGGTGACAGTCACCTTCGCTTTATGAGTTTTTCATGTGTTGTTAAGTACTGATGCTGCCGCCTACATAGTAAAAAAAAAACGTTCATAGAATTTACCTGTTTTTTGCTGTAATAATTTTTTTCATTGTACTTTTATTGTAAATACAACAGAAATGCACCTGTTGCACCTGTTGTTTTATTTTAACACAGTTAAGTAACCAGTTATGTGTATATGTTTTTTCGGGTTAGCGATAAAATCACTGAGAGAGGAAATGTTGGATAAGGGTACCAAGGTTAGTCAAAAAGTTCTAAGATGAATTAAATATGAAAGTAGCCTTAACTATTGATTGTGAATTTTGATTCCAGCACATGCAACTGTAAGATGTCGTTGAAGTAGTGATTAACCCACATAATAAAATAGGCAGACATGTGAGTTATATAAAAGTTATTTTGAACAAATACAGAGTACAAATAAAGAGTAATTAGCATGTTTTGTTACATTCTCCAGTTTTCCATCTGCGAGAAAAACAGCATACAAATTATTCTCATTTTGTTAATACAGTAGTGTTCTCAGCCTCATGGACGGGTGGTAGCTTGTTCTTTAACATTGAAACGCATTTCGAAGACACGTCTGAGTGCTTTTCTACTCAGGGGGCTTTTTTCTGCAGCTGAAGGAGAAACATTGATTGTAGTTTCTATGGAGCAGGAAAGAAAAAGAAGAAAGACTTAGAAAGGGTCTGGCTTAACCTGAAAAAAGAGCATACTTTTTTTATTAGTTTAATCTCAGATTGCCTCGTAAATTACAAGTCTAACTAAGACAGTCAGAGATAAAGATCGCAGCAAGCCTCTCGTAAAAAGAACTGCAGAGTCTTTGTTCTGATTTGTTTGACTATGGGTCCTGTTTGCAGCCTTATCAGTCCTGACCAGACCCTTCTCTTGATTAAACCTACTTCCTGTGAGCTGATTGAGATGCAACATGGTCCATTCCCTGTGAATAGTCTAGCACATTTTCTGGCTGATGGACTCAGAGGACTTCAGATGAGTAGTGAACTATCCATTGATTTGCAGGTGACATTTTATCAAAATCAACATTTATCCAGCAGTTCTTTGTGCTATGGCAGTTTGGCCCAGAGTCAACATCTCTGTCACTAGTATGGAAGTCCAAGTTTCATCTCCTGGGCAAGAGTCAATCCCAGCTAGGCAATTGGCTTCTTCCTCACTACCTTCAGAAAGGTTCACAAGGTTCTTGTGCAGTAACGTTAAATTTGGGTTGTGATTGCATAGACTTCTGTGCCTCCAACCGGATATGCAGGTGAAAATAGATGGAAATTATTAGACCATTTAATGACAGCCATTGTTCCTACAGCCTATTAAAAGCCTCCCTTTTAATAATAATAATAATAACAATAATTGGAACTATATGAATCCCTAGGGCAGTGGTTCTTAACCTGGGTTTGATCGAAGGGGTTTGGCGAGTCGGTCTCAGGGTTTCGGTGGAGCCTCTGCTGGAGGTCAAAATACCGCTGAGGTCAAGACACACCGACTCAGCCTACTAAAATAGGGTTCGGTGAATGCAAACATGAAACTGGTGGAGTTTGGTAGCTCCAACAAGGTTAAAAACAACTGCCCTAGGGAGTATCCTTCTGGAAATTATGACTCTGCATTTAACCAATGACCGTAGTGATCAGGGGGCTGCTGGCTGAGCCTGCACCCAGGGAGCAGTTTAGGGGGCCGGGGACTTTGGGAACCCAAGTCCTCAACCATTAGGCCACCAACTGCCCCATAAATGCTAGATTCATGTCAGAAGTTGGACTCGAACCCACACCTCCAGGGCAGACTGATTTTATGCTTTGGCTTTGCATGTTCTCCAATTTCCTTGTAGTAACAAGCACCTGTATGTTGTTTTTTTTCTGGTGACGTCTGATATACAACAGTTACCTCCTTATCTTATGCCTCACGAAACCCATCTCTGTCTGGGTCCATTTGTATCTCTATCTCACTCTGATTTTGCTCCTCCCTCTGACTTTTTTTCCCCATTACTTGTACACAGAAAGACAAATACACATCTGTGTTTACCAAGGGAGAGTGAGAGGCTTTTGGAAAACACACAGCCTACGAGGATCAGACTGTTTCCTTTGGTGTCTGTACAGGGTTTAAGGCAGAGACGTAAAGAAATCCTCCAGTCTGGTTCTGTCTGCGTAAATGTAGACTGGTGTGTGGAAATGCGTGTTTGTTTCCATGGCAAATGAGTGACGATAACAAGGAGATAATGTTATATTAACACAGACCTCAGAGGAACCGCAGAATGCGCGCAGTTCTTTCCACTAGTACAGTTTGTGGTGGCATTGATCCTTGTATTGTTGCTCCTCCATGATCAAATTATCTTTTAGACCAGTGTTCCCTACCCTTTTTTGCGCCACGGACCAGCTAAATCTCTCGTACTATTTTCACGGTTGTTCAATTGTGGCAGTTAATCACCCCTTGAAAATTGAAATTTTGGGTGTTCTGCAAAATTTTCTTACCTATTAAATCTTCCTACCTAAATTAACTGTGCATGGGCACAACAAGGATTCTCTCAGACCGGTATACTATGTATCTTGTTTCAATGACTCTGCATCATTTTGAGTTTATTGTTGTTGTCTTCACTAGGAAAATATTTCCTAATCAAATATAGTTGCATTATTGGTGATGGAATCCTAGCCATTCTTGTTCAGTTCTTTTGTTGATATGAGTATGGATCAAGTGGAAGTAATAGTCAGATGGGGCCAGAAGAAAACATTATTTCTCTGGGACCACTGTTTTAAACAATGGCATGTTCAGGGATTCCTAGAAATAACAGTACAGACTTTCATTGATTTATTTTTTTTGTTACTGCCTGTGTCTCAGCCTTCGTTATGACCGCAGAGATGATTAGGAGGCAGAAGTTAATGGATGTGGTTTCCCTCTCTCCATGATTCTTGCCTCTGCTGATGATTCTTGCCTAATTAGAAATCTTCTAAATGTCTTCTATCACTCTGGCTGTGACTGTCATGCCACAGTGGAAAGAAGAGATTATCAGAGCCTTGCTGTAGCACAACAGATATTCCATGACATCAATTCGGTTTTATAGTGGCTGTGGCCGGTTACGCCTGCATAAACAACACTATTAACAGGCGGGGTCTTTGTGCGACTGCTGAGCCTTTAACAAAGATGTTTCACTGCCCTACATGTTAATATAACTTAGTTAAAAAGCTGCAGTTGCTTTCGTGTGTTCCAGACCTGAATGAATGTTATTGACGCAGCCCCTTAAGTGGAAGTGATCTGCTGTGCCACATGTGCCGTCTCCATGGAAACGTGCAGGTTGTGACACTTCAGTATGAAAATTCCTCAGAGACTTGATCTATGGCCCAGATAAGAGAGATGAAATGATGCTTCTTCAAGTTGGCAAATCAATCAGTCGTCAGGCAGCGAGAAAAACAGAGCAGGTTAAATTCATCCATTTTCTTACATATGTGCTGTTTTCTTTGGGTTTTATCAACACTCCTGACAAAAGAAAAAGCTTATCAATATTCCATCACATCTTTATCTTAAAATTCTCAATATTGTGATAATGTGTATATTTCAAGTGGTCCAGTTCTCGTTCACTTCTTGTTACTTCGTCCAACGGTTATCAGCCTTATTGGTTCATAAAAATGAGCTACGGTGGTAGGCAGGGCAACCCGAGGACACGATCTTCATCCTGTAAAATTTTATGAGGTTGCTGTAAATATGAAATCATGAAAGCTAATATCGTTTCAGCCAGTGGCTCTTCACGGCTACTGATCTGTGTCAGAGGGAATAGATTTTCTCACGCCCCCCCAGCCATTTAATCAATGTGAAGCTTCTGGGGATCTGTGGGTAAGTGTGTGTACATGGTTGAGTCAATCAGGCAGCAGATACCTGTGTTTCTGCCTGAAAAATAAAGTTGGCAGTGGAGCACGGAAACAAGTCATCTACGGCAGGAAATGAAAAATATCTCTGTTCATGTCCCCTAACCGTTTCAAAGACTGATTTCTCAGTCATCTTGACCATGGGTGTGAAGCTGTTACCGCACAACCACCATCTCCCCCCGCATACCCTCCTTTGTTGCTCCTCCATTTCCAAATGAAACTGCTGAACAAGTGGGTGAGTCATCCACATCAACTTGACTGACTCTCTTTCCACTCCTGCCTCTTAACTTTTTAACCTCCATCCATCCCAGCGTCTCTGTGCACAGATGTGCATTTCCTGTATGAATAATCAGAATTATCCTCTGAAGTACATGCATCATTCTGTCAACCTCAATAAGCCCAATTAGACATGTCAGTGTGTAGGAGAAGAAGTGAAGGGGGTTGGGGGGATGCTAAAAAGACAGCAATGCATATTAAAGTGTGAGTCACTCAGCATCTGTTCTGTTGTTGACAGGTGAAACAGATCATGGAGGAAGCCGTTACCAGGAAATTTGTTCATGAAGACAGCAGTCACATTGTCTCGTTCTGTGGTAAGGAGTCTACAGTTTATATTTGGTGGGGTTTGGGAGGGGTAGAGTTAGAGTTTGATTTGAATCAGGGGTGTAGCCAGACCCCTTAAAATGGGTGGGCCCTGAAGAAATTAGGGTGGGCCAACCCCAAAGTATTATAGCCAAGTTTGGTACCGATATATCGGACATGCCTAGTTTATTGTTGTTGTCTTCGCTAAGAAAATACAGTGGTGCCTCAGCTTTCGAACTTAATCCGTTCCAGGTTGGTGGTCGAGGTCTGAATTAATTTTCCCATAAGAAATAATTCAATAAAAAGCTGCGCTGGTCATAGTTGTCTTCGTGTTGAATTCTGAACGAGAAAGCACGTTTCAAGCTCTCTCTGCTTGACTGGGCTTGAAACTGAGGCTGAGGCATGTATTTCCTAATCAAATACCGTTGCATTATTGATGATGGAATCCTAACCATCGTTAAGTTATTTTGTTGATATGGGTATGGATCAAGTGTAAGTAATAGCCAGATGGGGCCAAAAGGAAACATAATTCCACCAATTCACCCACGGACAGGTACCAGTCCCCGGCTCGGTGGTTGGAGACCACTGGTCTACACACAGAAGCCATGGCTAAATTGGTAACTGATTCTGTCCCTAACAGAGTGAAGGGTCTTGACATTGTGTTGTAGTCAAACGCTGAGTCACTCTTTTTGTTGTAGAGTTTTTTGCCTAATAGTTATGAAACCTAGTACAGAATATAGGTATATATTTAAAAAATACAGCACTCCTGTGACATTCATGTAATACCAGTGCGTAAATAACATAGGAGATAAATTGTTAAAAAACTACTAACAGGTTCTGTAGAAAAATACCTGGTTTTCCTAGAATGCAGCAGTTCTGCCACATAAATAAGCTCTGAATGTGACCTAGTTAGAGCATAAATGTGCCGGCCAATTGCATATGTATGTATGTATATGCATGTATATGCATGTATGGATGAGACAATTGTTACAGTGCGTTCCCCTCACTTTCTGTTACAGTACGTTCTCTCTCTCTCTCTCTCTCGCTCTCTCTCTCTCTCTCTCTCTATATATATATATGTTTGCAATACAATTGCTTATGTATGTATGTATATGCATGTATGGATGAGACTATTGTTGCAGTGCGTTCCCTTCACTTTCTGTTACAGTACGTTCTATATATGTATATATATATATACATATATATTGTTTACTATATATAAATAACTAGCCAATTGCATATGTATGTATATGCATGTATATGTATGTATATACGTTGTATATACATATAGAATGTACTGTAACAGAAATTAAGGGGAACGCACATAACAATAGTCTCATCCATACATATACAGTATATACTTACATACATTTGCAATTGGTCAGCTCATTTATATTTTACATTTATGCTCTAACTAGGTCACATTCCAACTATAGTTAGAAATAACTAGCAAAAACTTGAAACATGAACTTATGAATAAAAAATATTCAGTCTAAACAGCTTAATCCTCATTCCCACTTCAGTTTTATGAGATTTACTTTCACCACTGGCACAAAGGGCAACCTAAGAGTGTTTTCATTATTTAACCAAATGTTGTTTTTGCCTGTGAATGCCACAGATTAGAGTGCAGCATGAACACTGTGAAAAACACACTGCCCACATTCACCACCTGGCAGCCTGTGATCATCAGCATCACTTCTATTTGGGAGGTTTCTGTGTGAAGACATGCTTTCTCACATGCAAATTAAATATTGTTAAAAAATCACATTTACTAATCCCTTCATGCAGACCAACATCCATTTATTGGTGAGAAATACAGAGATATGTTGTATGTGTTGGCTATTAACTGTTGAACACAATTGAAATACACTGTGGGAATGAAACAATGGAGGAGTCAGCCTTGTGTTTCACCGACCTTGATGAGACAACTGTTATTAGTCACAGTCAAATAAAAATCTGTGTACGAGTGACTCACTGTGGCAACATCAACTGAAGACAAAGCCCATACACTTAGGGAAGCAAACAAAGTCTTAACAGCAGAGAAGATTTAACACACTGTTTTGTATTTTATTTGTTTATTTTATTATATTTTCCCTTTATTAATTAATTTTTTATGTATATATTTATTATTTTATTTATTGACTTCATCTTTTTTTTGGTGAAATTAAAACATATCCAAGCCTATTGCTCATTCATATTGACCCCACATTCACTTTTTAGTTATTCCATTATTTTTTCATTCAGGACTTTTTTCATTTTCATCCACTCCAGCTCCACTGAGCTGTTTTGTGCCTAGTTTTGTCAATAAATGATAGAATTTTGCAAAGAAAAAATTTCCACAGACCCATTTTTAAGGTCATTTGCTGTGTTTATTGTGTTTCTAATCCCACTGTGATAGACTGGAATGTGGTCAAATTATATTTGATATAACATAATATACTGGTGTTGTGTAGAGCATAATCTGCCCTGCAGAAACCTGCTGGAGAGTTTCTGTTCAAGGTTTGAAAAGGTTAATGAATTCTAATAGAGGTTCTAAAAGCCCTGACTGAGGTAATTTTTAATGATCCCCGACTGACATTTATGTCAGAACACACTGAATCTAAACAATATAGGGTAAATGGAAAAGGACATTGATATGTAAAGGAGTCTTTTTACTTAAATTGTGAGAAAAAACTGTGTCAAGGATTGAAAGCTGTTGGTCCAGCCCAAAATTATCATACTGTAAATGTTCTCTCTCTCTCTAAGGATTTTGTATGAAAAGAAGAGTGCGACACCAGGACTGCTCTTTATTGCACAACCACCAATTACCCCTGAGTAGAGTAGCAGCCCTGGTTGACTATTTGTTTTCTCCTCTTTTGTTGACTGTCACTTTCAAGTGACTTCTGCTCTGATCCCCTTCATAGCTTCTTGTTACTCACTGCTCCCATTCATAGATGAGGGAGAACAGAGGATGGGAGGCGTGCTCTGTCAGCACACTTGGGATCAATTAGGCTCCACCATCTTGGCTTTTACGTTGCATCGCATGGGCAGAGCCATTGATAAAATGCACTGTACAGAGAGTCACTTGGGCACCAGTTGAGTCCGGTAGTGAAGTGATGAAGAAGAGTGCAACAGTATATCCAAACTTTCACTCAGAGAACAGACGAATATAATCTTAATAAGAATAATTTTGTGGTTTCTTTAGTCTTAAAAAGTTACTGTTCCAAATCCCATAGAAGACAAAGAAAAAAGCATATATAATTTAATTCTAAATATTTGTTGTAATTTGTTACTACTATGGCTGATAATATCTGTCCATCAATACTATCGGCCCAATATCAGCAACATTTTTAATAAATGCTTGAGGCTGCAGTAAATGTTCCGTGGCCTGGAGTTTTCTGTGGAAAAGTAAACTGTAATTCATCATGACTGTAAGGAGCTGGTCATGCGAGTGTGGGGGTGAGATTATAACACTTAATCACAAAGCGTTTTTATGCAGTGGAGTAAAGGAAAACAACACAGATGTCTCTCAAAGAGTCAACGTTAAATACGGTAAAGAACAGACAAGAGCAAAACAGATCAGACAAACATGGAGTTCATCGTCCTGGATAACCAGCCATTCTGTCCCGTTCAAGACACTGGTTTGACTTAACGTGTGGAGTTTCTCAAGCCGTGCTATGTCAAGATCATGATCATATTCATGTTCGTAATAAGTACTAAGTACTTCTCTGACATTTGCCAGTGTTTAATGTTTTTGTGTCCAGTACTAGAGATTTCTTGTACATTAAATACTGCAAAAAGAATCATAGGACTGTTTCAGACAAAATGGTAAAAAAAAAACAATTGTGGCATTTTTCTATAACTTATATCAACGTAGTGTTTTTATGTTTGTTACAAAGTAATTTAAAATGCCTTTTGTTGATCATCACAATAATTCAGGGGAAATCACCTGCATTTATCGGTATCGTAAATTAAGTGTTTGGGCAATATCAGATATCAGTAAATGTTAATATTGGATATTATTAATAGTTAACAAATATTTTTTTTTTATTTGTGATTTGAAGATCTGTTTTTTTCCAGTCATGTAGACGCTGCTGCCTCTTCCTGGTCTCTGTCAGTTGTTGGTCAGCTTTGTGTGACTGGTTGTGTGTAAATGCACTCAGTTGCCACAGATACAGTGTGATTAGGGCTAATTCAGTTTGTCAGCTGTTTTGTTTTGTTTTTATATCAGGAGGGATGGCTCAAAGGGTGGTCCCCACTTAAACCCAGAGTTTTTTGCTCGACACATTATTTACTCGGTCGCTGCTCTGCTCTTTGATTGAAAATTGTATTTATTATACATCCTATCATTTCATTAGTTACACATACAACTAAATTATTTGGTGATTTAGTAAGTTTCAACCTTGTAAGTGATGTAAGATTTTTATTGTAGCATTGCATTTTATAGTTAAGTTTGTAAGGTGGCTCAACAATTCTGTTAGCCTTTCATGTGGTAAATCAGAAAAGCAAAGGAAGAAGCAGAGGCATGTAGGGAAATATCCTTGCATTTATTATTTACGACAGGAGTCAGGAGATGATGGTTCTGATGTTCCCACACCAGTGGCAGCTTTGCAGTGAATGAATAACGATATTGGAAAGATAGATTGTAATATTGTCTCTCCACCACAGACCCTCCCTCTGCTCACACCTCCTAGTCCTCACTCTCTCCATCAACAGGGGTTGCTATGACAACCCCCAGTCTTCCCCCTGACCCCATGCGAGCAGAGCAGAGACACAGGATTAGTCCTGAAAGACAACTAAAATGTCAACACAGCTACAGAGTCTGCCACGTAAGCAGAGGAGAAGGGCTGTGGGTTTGTCTGCATGGACGACTCGTTGTGCAAATCACCATCATCGTAATCAGTCTGCGTCCATATATAGATCACGGAATGGACTGAAATCACATGTTTTTTATTATGCGATGATTTGGTAATTTTCTTATCTGGAAAATTAAATATTCTAGGGAACAAAAAGTTAACGTTGTGTGTATACAGTGAGTAATTAAAACACAAAAATATATCAAATTAATTGTTGTCCATAGAAATCAATGCATTTTCCATTTATTTAGTGAGACTTGGTGTAAGTATTTGCTGTGTGTCAAACTCAATTTCATCGTGGGCCATCGTGGACCCGTGACTGGCATTAAGTCACGGGCCAGACTCAATATATATAGAGAAAGAAGAATTAGCTGTAAACGTGCATGTTTTCCCTTTTCTCTAGATATAAAATATTGTTTTTTTTCATATGAAAACAACGAATGTGTAACAGACTTGATGTCATCAACACACTACATTAGAAATAATTCCCACATCAGTGGTATTTACTTCTTATTTGTTCTCTTTGTAGTCTTTACAGATCATTATTAATGTAAATTCCTCTTTACAGAAAATGTATGTGTGTGTAACAATAATCATGCATTATTAATATAACAAATCCTGGTGGGCCAACACTAGTGCACATTTGATTTGATTTACCAGAGTTTGTCACCTGTGCCTTAGATCAGGGATTCTGAACCATTGGGCCCCGGCCCAAAGTTGGGCCGCAAGCGCCCCCTAGAGGGCCGTGAAAAATTTGAACTGCTATTATTAAGGGCCCCAGGTCACTCGACACTGAAAAAATTGGGCCTCGGTGCCAAAAAGGTTAAGAATCCCTGCCTTAGATTAATAATACAGATCAGTTATTTTTACAGTCAGATGCTTTACTTAGTCTCCTCCAGCCTTTTAAATCAGCTTTGTAGTTAGTTTTCTTCTTCGCTTCATAGTTTACTGCCAGGAAACTCAATTCCTTTTTAATTGCATTTGTTTTTTTGTTTTTTTTTCACTTCAGAGAGTTACAAAACAACAGATTGTTGTGTTTACAGGCTTAATGACTGCTGGGTAACTCTGTTGAGCACTTTGGTTTGTTTTGTTTTGGTTCAAATCTAAATCTCAGCACCCATTTACTGTATTTGCCTTCAATTTGCTACAAAAGTGAGCTTATTTTTTTTAATTTTTTATAACTTTTGCTTGTGTTCTTGTGCGTTTGTCTCCAAACAGCTGCAGTGGAGGCATGTGTTCTGCACGGACTCAAACGCCGGGCTGCAGGATTTCTGCGTAGCAACAAGATAGCAGCGCTGTTCATGAAGGTGGGGAAGAGCTTCGCCCCTGCTGAGGAGCTGTGCAGGAAGACTCAGGAACTGGAGCAGATCATTGAGACCAAGTGAGGGGAGCACACATGACAGTTTCTTCCCACACACATCACAGCAGACATGAAAGCTGCTCTAATTACTGCTGTGAAAGAAAAAGAAAAAAGACTATTTTTTCCATTTTGAACAGCCTTGAATAAATTAATATTTATTAAATGTAAAGCCAAAGGCAAATTTACCCTAATGGATTTTTAAATCCTGTTTTCATATTCAAATCAATGATCTTTTCCAGGCGAAGTCAAAGCCTTCAGAGTCAGGACAGCTTTCGCAAGATACCCCGGTTGCCAAGTCTCAACCCACAGGGAGTCAAGAACTTGTGGATCAGGACAGCTCTCTTTGAGAAGGTTCTGGACAAGATTGTGCTCTTCTTGGTGGAGAACAGCAGGTACAAGAGAAGAGATGATCTGACGGATGTCTAGCAGTTTGTAGTAGAAGAACTTTCTGAACAAACCATCTGCTCTGTTTGTTTTCAGCAAATACTATGAAAAAGAGGCTGTCCTCATGGACCCTGTAGATGGACCAATACTTGCTTCTTTGCTAGGTAACTATACTGCAGTAGATCAGAGATGCACTGAATATTTTCAGTGGCATTGAAAATTTTTATCCAAAAACTGAAAATGCACTTCTAAGCCATTTATCACTTCTGTTTTCATCATTGGTTTGTTCTCAAATTTTATATTCTGGTCACCACTTATGATGCATTGCACATTTCCCTATCTTCTAAGTCCTTTGTATGCACAATTAACTTTTAATGTGTTTTAAATGTAATGCCCTGCTCATTTTTCTACCACAGTGGGACCTTGTGCTTTGGAGTACACGAAGATGAAGACGGCTGACCACTTTTGGACGGATCCTTCTGCTGATGAGTTGGTGCAAAGACATCGCATCCACAGTGGCCACTGCAGGCAGGACTCTCCCACCAAAAGACCTGCACTTTGTGTAAGTACATAACTAGTAACTATTAATAAAAATACTTTAATTACAGTTGAAGTACAGTGGTTCTATGTTGGCACATCTGCCTCTGAAGCAGAGGGCAGAGAGGCCTTGGTTTGATTCCCAGAGGAACAACCTTGACTATGGTAATCATTCTCTGTAAGTCCCTTAAATATACAGTATATAAATGTAAGGTTAATTCTGTGCCCTCTTCAAAATGGCTGTCAAAAAATATGTGGTATTTTATGAAAGCAAACATGAGGATCAGTGGGAGAGCTAGTGGTGCACATGGATGGGTGTTCATTTGAATATGTCTGCAGGCACTTGAAAAAGTGTTTTATCCACGCCAAATGGCTGTACGAGAACCGGCCAGATGTAATTTAATCTGCAAGGATGGTCATCAGTTCAGCACAGTTAACGATTGTTGGTCAGATGATATAATTTGATATGGTTCATGTCTGTTGGGCAGATCCAGAAGCGACACTCCAGCAGCAGCATGGACGAGCGACCTTCTCCATCACCATCAGCTCGTGAATATGTGGAGTCACTGCACCAAAACAACAGAGCCACACTGCTGTTTGGCAAAAACAATGTGCTTGTGCAACCGGTAACTGACTGACATTCATTAAAGGCTTAATGTCATTTTAAATCATTTTACATCAATTAGTCATAACAGTTATAGTGACAATAGAATTTGCACAATAATGTGTAACTTGAGTTTTATAATATGACATAGACATTGGGCCAAACATTAAGCCTTGTGGAGCACCACAATAGAGTATTAGATATGTTTGATCATTTGTGTTAGAATAGAACACACACATTTGTCATAGAATGAACACACATATTTACTCTGTTTATAGTTACTCTTGCAGATAATAAGAGGGAACTATGTTCTAGCCCCACAAATAACCAAACATATTTACCAACAATATCATTTTAGCTTGATAAATTCAAGATTTCAAATTAAGATTAAAGACTTGAGATTCCAACCAGACTTATTCCTATTTCAGAGAGATGACATGGAGGCCATTCCGGGCTACCTGTCCCTGCACCAGACCGCTGACATCATGACAATGAAATGGACGCCCAATCAGCTTATGAATGGCTCCGTTGGAGACCTGGACTATGAACGGAGGTGAACACAAATGCATTATAATGACTGCAATTGTGTGCGTCTGTGTGTTCGCAGTCATGATGACTATCCATCTTAGATCAAGAACGTCTGTGTGTTTCTCCAAAGATGTGAAAGCGCCGCACTCCCCTCTGATGTTTGTCTAACGCTGGGATTTCACTGAATAATGGAGTATGTCTGTGTGTGACTCAGCGACGACTCAGTATGTAGAGTAAACGTTGCTGTTCTGATGAGCCTTATTTTCAGCACACCAGCCGCCGGCAGATGGTTTATTGACCGAGACGTCTCTCAGCAGAGCAAACCATGTTATTTCCCTTTGTGTGTGTGTGTCTGGTTTCCTGATCACTGCAGCTCTGTGCCTTCTTTTCACAATGTCTCCAACACTTAAATCACTTGGGATGAAATGATTTTTCTTGATATCATTAGTTTAGCTCCTGTGACACTTTGGTGTCTTATTATTTCCAGTGTGTACTGGGATTATGCTATGACAATCCGCCTAGAGGAGATAGTTTATCTGCACTGTCATCAGCAAGGTGGGTCAAACTCTACATTGGATTGATTTTCTAACAAATGTCCCTCCTTGATAAAAATATTATTAAGGTTCTGTGTCCCATACAGTTGACAGTGGAGGAACAGTGGTGCTGGTCAGTCAGGATGGCATTCAAAGGCCTCCATTTCGCTTCCCCAGAGGAGGTCACTTGCTCCAGTTCCTCTCGTGCTTGGAGAATGGCCTACTACCCCATGGTCAGCTGGATCCTCCACTCTGGTCCCAGCGGGGGAAGGTCAGATCATATGTTCTTTGTTATGACCTCAGGGAACTCCAACACAAGTGATCAATAAATCAATTTTTGAATTACACATTGCGATTAGAAAATGGTTGAAGTGCCATTGAACATTATTGATCTTGTAAAGTGCAGCATTTCACAGTAACCGTTAAAAGACAATGAAGGAAGTTGTTTAATACAAAGACAAACACTTAAATGTACACTGGGCCGGGCCTTTTAAGCACCTGTTTTAGCCCCCTCTAGAGGGGAGGCCGACTTGCTACATATCTAACGGATGTAAATTTGTGGTTAAAATGATCAAGCCTATATTTTACTTTAAAGACCTAAATTATAAATTATCATTTTGAATTCTCACAGTTGAAACTGAAGCTACTGTAGTAAACCATTTGAGGCCTCTCTCTTCATCCAACATGATTGATTTGTTTATTTCTGTTGCCACAGGTTTGTCACAATATATATTTTATCTGCCATTATACATACACAGTTCCATGTGGGAGCTCCACATGGGAGATAGTGTCCCATGTCCACATGGGAGATAGTGTTGACAGTTGATTAATTTGCGGCTCTGTGTATCCTGCACCCAGCCATACAAAAGGTGTTGATATATACAGATGAATCTCTGAGTTGGACGGTGTTTCTGCAGCTTAACTGAATAATGAAATCCACCCACACAGGTTCAGCCACTTTTAATAGGCTTAAGCAAACAAACACTCGTCATCTTTAGTGCGCGTGGACGGATAAGCCAGGCTCTAATGGCTTAGCTATTTGTCTTGTTGACATAACTTTAATTAGCATCACACTCTCTTTGCAGGGTAAGGTGTTCCCCAAGCTGCGGAAGAGGATTCCTCAGGGATTAGGTTCCTTAGACTCCATTTCAGATAAGGAGGAGGACGAAGCCACGGACTATGTCTTCCGCATCCTCTTTCCAAACAGCCAATCAGAGTTTGGTAAGTTTAGTTCAGCTCCAGTGTGGACCTTCATGTCTATCATAACTTTGTCTGTCTTCCTCATCTTTGACCCTACTCCTGTTTTCTTCAGCTGATGGGAAGTGTCACCTGAAGCAGGGGCACTTTGAGTCTCTCTTAGATCTTTCAGTTGCCCTAGAGAATCTTCTTCACTCAGAGGAAGCAGCTGTGACGCTGTCTCACCTCCCTGCACCTCCTGTGGCAAAGTGTATTGATGTATCTCATTAATAAAACTCCTGTTGCTCCCTGTCACTTTGTGTAAGCCCTTTTTCTGACACCAGTGTGACAGAATGACCTTTTAAAGGTAATTTGCAGACAAGTGATTGATTAAATATAACGGGATGGCCAGAAACATCTCTACTAAGCTCTAACTTTCACAGCTGGTTAGATTTTGGATGTAATGTTTAAAATACTTCAAATACAATATTTGGGTTGACATTATCCACAGTACTTGGATTCTTACTTGTTTTTTGATTTTCCTCCCTGAAATATTGTGCTGTAATATTAGTTTGTATATGTGTGTCTGTATGTGCGTGTTTGATTAGAGAAATATAATGAAAGGAGCAGATCAGTTAAAAAGGAAAATAAAAAAAAAAGGTTTACGGAAAGGAGGTCTTCTTCTTTGAGGTCAACAATTTCCATCTCCCCCTGTCCTCTGTATCTTCTACTCTAACTCCAACTACCTCCATGTCCTTCCTCACTGCATCCATCAATCTCTTCTTTGTCTCCTACCTGGTTGTTCCATCTCTAGGATCATTCTTCTACCAATTTATCCACTTTCCCTCCTCTGAACATGTCCAAACCAAAATTATTTTACATCAGGTGAATATTGCTGTGCACATTGCAATGGTTTTATTGACCTGAAATGTGTTGCTGTTGCAGTGACTCCTCCAGACCTGATGGATCCGGGAGCCACAATGTGGCATCCCACTCTCAGGAAGATGTCGTGTTCTTCTTGTTCTCAGGGGAGCTTCTCTGACGGAGTGACACCCAAAGGATGTAACCATGAGAGGTGAGAGCTAAATACAGCCCTGGTTACAATAAAGAGTTTCTCTGAGTCGTGACGAGATGAGAACATCTCCAATGTCTGCAGGAAACAAGGCCACTCACTCAGACATCCCTTGGCATCACACCACATATTCTCTGCTGCAGACATAAAAAAAATGCTGTGAAAAAAAATTGAGCAAAATACAGAATAGAGCAAATAACCAGAAGATAATTATGTGACATTTACCTCAGTGGCATGATAATGTGTGGGAAAATTAGACGATAAGCTAAACATGTGAACACAGCCTATTAAAAAAGAAATCCATTGACATTTGCAAATGAAAGGTTATCCCCCAGAAGCTCAATACACTTTAGATATAAAATACCAGAAAATGAACACCAGGACTATTAACATGCAGGATATAAATGACTGTATAATATAAATATTCCTTCGTTTAATAAAATTCTCCATCTTTTGCAGGGCTCCTCTGAAGCTGCTTTGTGACAGTATGAAGTATCAGATCATCTCTCGGGCATTTTATGGCTGTATGTTTTCACCTCCTATGTTTCTATGATAGAATGAATATTTAATAATAATTGCAGTGTGCTCAGTGTGCTTGTTTATACTAATAAGGCTTAGGCTGATGGACTATAATCGCCTGTTTTTAAAAGCTAGCAAACAGACAGATAAATATATTTGCAATGTTATAACAAGTTGCTAAATTTTCCATGGGAATTAACATGACACTGAAATGTATATATATTAACGTTGGCCCTCAACAGAACACTTAGATATAGTTGGGAAAAAAATGTTGTAGCATAATCCTCATAAAAAACAGATATATTGCAAGTACACTTGTCAATCACATTGATGCAGCAGTGCTTACTGACTTATTGAGGCCATGCCGTAAGCATGCACTGTCCACTCCTCGATTACAGTCACAGATGATGTCTTGGAGTCTACTCTTTTAAGCCTAAGTTAGTTTTTTTTTTTAATTTTATGTGATATATATATTTGACCTTTGATGGTATTACTGTTAAACTTGAAAAAGTTAAATATAATGATATTTATATCAAGTATAGCGGTGGTAAATTCGGGTGGTAAATGTCAGCTCTTATAGAAGGGTTTTTTTTTGCCCACTGGAATGTGATGCTGTTTCTTTTGACCCCTGCAAGACAGTTTTCTGTAACCATACAAGAAGAAGAATACCGAAAGCTGAGCTGCATCACCAGATGCATGTGAGCACAATTCCAGTAAAGTAGTCTCCTTATATTAGTATTAGTAATTAATATTCATTGGAGCATCAGCTGGGGAGTGGACAGAGGACCGCATATTGTCCAAGATAGACAGATCGTATATGAAAGACAATCACAGCCCAGGGACTTACTTATTAATATTGTGGTTCAGATCTGCCTACTTCATTTTGGCTTGTAAGTCCAAGAAGGAAGGAAGGAAAGAAAGAAAGGAAACTCCTCGTCATTGTGACATTGTGATCCACCTTAATGCACACAACAAAATTTGTCGTCTGCATTTAACCCTTCACCAAAGGGAACACAAATTAACAGCAACACACTTATAACAAGACAACAAAATATATTTGCATTTATATGATTGGAATATTTCCTAAAGTCCTGAGCTCAGTTTCCCATGGAAAGTTTCTGGAAATCTACTTTGATGTTTTTCTTACCCTTTGCAAACATAACAATAACCAAAAAAAACATTTAAATAATGTTAAATGATTAAATAATTCACAAAATTAATTTGTACATTTTGCACTGTAAAGACAACATTGGTTTCGCTAAATAAATAGGTCAGATCTTCATATTTGATTTTTATTGTTGTTTTGTACAGCAGTAGTTTTTTATGAAATTCAGCTTTCTTAATGTATTCTCTGAATTATTCCAGAGGAACATATATTATTCACAATACTTCATTCTCAGGCAGTATATAAAATTTACATTTAACAGTGAATTTCCCTTCTGTCCCTGCAGAGGTATGATTTTATTTACCTGTGTTGTGACCTAGGGCTGGCGTATTGTCGTCACCTTTCCACTGTGCGTACCCACCTCTCTGCACTCGTCAATCACACCATAGTGGCGCCTGACGTGCCGTGTGACGCCTACAACGGGCTCACTACCGACGTGTGGAAGATGTTCCTCCAGGACTGCACAGTAAGCACGTCTCAGTCAATCTGCTTCGCACACAACAGCCGCTGACACGTCCTCTCACTACAACCATATGTCACGCTTCAGTAGCTCAGCCTCATCCTGCTAATTGTGCAGCTCATACCATTACTTCCATATTAGTGAGCACGAGGCACAGCTAATGTTTCTGTCTGACTCCACACCAACCTCTTAATATTGTCATTAGTTAAGTATAGTATTAGTACAAGATTAATAACTCACTTCTGTGTTCTAATGATGTCGTTTTTTTTACTGTTGGGCTATTTTCTCTTTCACTACTTTTGGTTCAAGGCTACTGACAGATGTGATTGTGTTACTGCCCTCTCCTGGATCTATATTTACTGAATACTATCTACTGTATTTTTCACATCAAAATGAGCACTGGATTATGGGAGGCAATAAAACTAGAATGGCTGGGATTTTTAAAAAATACTAAGAACGGCCACAAGTGATCATTTTGATAGTTAGATTATAAACCCCAAAACTGCTCATGATACATTCCCAAATGAAAGATGAATGGATTCATTCTGTTATGATATCTTCACTTCAGACATGGGCAAACTAAGGCCTGGGGCCAGATGCAGCCCACTGAGCTTTTTCATGCGGCCCGCCAACCTTGTCCAAATTAAATAATGTATTTATATTATCATAATACTTCTGCCTTTTCCCTGCAATAATGTGTTTTTCCAGGGTACTACATCATAAGGGTATTACAAATGTAGGATTTTAGGTTTTACACATGACTTTTATAAGCCATTTATTTTAGTTCAAATGAACACTCCATCTTTCTGCTCTGTACTTGGACTGCATGTCCAGTTTTAGATCAGTTGTGGCTCTCGAGTCAGAAAGTTGGGATTTTGTGCACAATATTGTTCAAAGACACTACACTACTGACACTGAAGATCTAATGAAGGAGATGGTTCAACTTCAACTTTATCCTTTATCCTTTATCCTTTTACCTTTATCCTCAACCATGACAGACGTGCGGGCAGCAAGGAGAAAATCTTTTTCAGTTTGTTTACACAGGTTCTCCAATGTTCTCTAAAGTTGTTACAGTTTAAATAGAAGTGGGTCTCAGCTCCAAAGGTGTAGTCCTGGGTCAAGAACACAGACTATAGTATGCTAGGGGAGTTGGGCCATGATTTGGAGGCTAAGTCCTGAGTCCAGTTTACTGCCACTAGGTTCTGGGGGAAGAACAGAGACTCTGGGGAAATGAGGTTGTTGACCAAACTGCAACATTCATTGAGCAATGTCCACCGCACAATCCACCTTAGGATCGGCGTTGGCCAGAATAGATAGATATGATTATATCTCCTTTGGCTTTTGTCTTTTTACATACATTTGGTTGAGGAAAGCTCAAACTGAATTACTTTACATATATCTACATATATCATATATATAAAAGGATTAGTGTCCGAAAAATAAGGGAAAAAAATTAAATAAAGAAAAATTGCTGCGGTATTCATGCAAATAGACACAACACCATATACTTCTAGTTAAGATAATTAGATTTGTAATAATTGAGTGGATTAATATTGTATGGCATAATCTCTCATAGAAATTATTTTACAAAATAAATAATTGATAAAGTTGTCAGTGGTTACTTTGTTGAATTAAGTATAAGTTGGAGGATTTCAAAATAATTGTAAATATTGACTAATCAAGGTTATAAAGTGCAGAAACCAATAAATATGATTTGATCAATAATGTCCGTCTCCAGACCTACAAGGAGCAGGAGCTGCTTCGTCTGGTCTACTTCGGAGGTGTTGACTCATCGCTGCGTAAGGAGGTTTGGCCTTATCTGCTTGGTCACTACCAATTTGGAAT
>JAFBJS010010019.1:93793-113212 GCA_016785265.1 Paraplagusia blochii | reverse complement strand
AGCTAAGGTGAAGGGAAAGGTTTACAGGACAGTGGTGAGACCAGCCATGATGGATGGATTAGAGACACTAGGAATAGGTAGAAGACAAGAGGCGGAGGTGGAGAAGTTAATGATGCTGAGGTTCTCTTTGGGGGTGACAAGGATGGACAGGATCAGGAATGAGGTGATTAGAGGAACAACACAGACAAGAAGGTTTGGAGAAAAGCTGGAGAAGGTAGATTGTGATGGTTTGGACAGGTTCAGAGGAGGGACAGTGGTTATATTGGTAGAAGAATGATCCTAGAGAATGAGCTACCAGGTAAGAGACAAAGAAGAAAGCCAAAGTGGAGATTTACATGTAGTTGGAGATAGAGTAGAGGATACAGAGGACAGGGTGAGATGGAAATTGTTGACTTGCTGTGGCAACCCCTGAAAAAGGTTTAGGGTTAGACACGTCGAAAGGAGAAGAACAAACCAGATAAAATCAAATGGTACCTCAGAGTTTGCATCTTGAGTAAAGTGAGAAATACAAAGAATCATGTCAGTAAAAAGTAAGACAGTTTAAAATGCAATGTGTACATTTTTGGCACCTCATTTTTAGGCAGCCCTGCCAAATATAGACAGAGTCAGATCATGTTTGATAAATTAGTTTCACATTAAATGAAATGAACAGCTTCAACGCTTTCTGACCTTGGCTGTTGTTCTCTTGTCTTTCAGAAATGGCTGAGCATCATAACATAAAGCAGATTATGACACTGGCTCGAGATCTGGTGTGTAAAGTGCAAATGCTGATCGAGAACAAGTGATGGTGCTTTTCTTTTCCTTCAGAGCGAAGCCTGAACTGCTGTAGCAGCACAAGTTTATCTGAGCACACATCCATACATCCTGCACACAGACAAACACATAACACTAAGCCTTTACAATCACTGTCTGCTGCTATGAGCCTTATCAACTGTGTCCACTTCTCCAGTTATTAGTGTTGTCATCAGGTCTCCGTGACATTTGGGCTTAATGTTGGTCTGTTCACAAATGTAGAAAAGAAACATTTTTTAAATGTCAGACTTGCCTCAAGACTAGAACTCGGTACCAGTGCACTTATATATTTTCAAATGGGAATTTTAGTTGCACATTTTAAACCAAAATGCAGAGCTGAGTTGAAGAAGAGACTATATTTATGAGAAACAATGTTGTGATAATAGTTATTATATGAGGTATAACAGATAAATTATTTGTTCTTTTGGGAGTTTTTGTAAATTGACATTTTAGATATTTCAGTAAATACCCTTTTGCTATTTCCAGATTGAGTGAAGAATGTAACTATTAATACTTTAAATTTCATTTTGGCCAATTAATCAACCTCCAGGTATGTCCAGAAAACCTAAGCTTTCAACGCCATGCAAGTGATCCAGCATCCAGAAGTGTTTCTTAGTGCGCTTAACCTGCCTCGTCTACCAGATAGTATGTCCTGAATTGTTCTGTGTGAACTGTACTGTACTGAGAGTGTTGTATTGTAGTTGAACGATTATATTATGTTTCCCGTTGTTGAACCATAACCTGATTATCTATGCGACGTTTGGATGTTCGCCCAGATATTTACATACACAAGCTTGTTTTAATGGTCTTTTTAAAATATTATTGTCTGTATCTGTTTGTAAACTCTACAGTTTACGCGCCTCGTTTTTTTCTGTAATGTCTCGTATCGTCCAGCGCCGTTTCCTCAAATTAGGAGTTCCATTTACCTTGATTTGGAGCAACAACAGTAACTCTAATTTTATGTTGTGATAACATTGTTTAAGCTATTGTTCTGGTTCTTAAAGGTGCAGGTGACTACCAGCAAAGGCATGGGAACAAGATGTTGTCTTACAGATTGTATGGACTGAAGAAATGACAAGTAAACACAAAACACATTCTATTAACCTCAGTAGCAGTGACTGCTCTCAGTTGCTGACAGTGTTGCCTGTGTTTGTGTTCTTTTCTGATTCTTGTGGTAAGTAAATTGTTTTTACGTGAACTATGTCACATCAGTAAAAAGAAATCCTTTACGATTACTTATGCTATTTATTTGCCAATAATTTATTTGATTGATTGAATGATTGATTTTTTTTTCCAATGCTGCCTTGTTCGTAGCTTATATTTTTTATTTTATGGTCAGCTTGAAATATCTATTGTTACGCAATTAAAATCTATACTCAGATTAAATATACAGTATATGTTTATGGTATATGTTTTTATTAAAAAATAAAAAATGGAATTATTATTTTTCCAAAAAGATGTTTGTCAGGTGTATTTTATTGGTCAAACTGACCCTGGCGATGATGAGTGGTAAAGAAGGACTTTGAGTTAAAAGTATTGATGTGGATTTTATAATAATATTTATAATAATTTATAATAATGTATTAATAGGAAGAAAGGAAATGGGATTTGTTGACTCGTTGTGGCAACACCTGAAAAATGGATAAGCTGAGAGAGGAAGGAATAAAGATATTATTGTATTAATAAAATATGTCGATAGTCTACTTTCGCAGAATGAAGCGTGAGTGTCTATTATTGATATTTGTTCTTAACAAAGGAACATAAAGTGTGTGTGTGTGTGTGTGAGATAAAAGAGTCCGAACTACCTTTTACATGTATAATATTACACTTAGGTGAAGTTACGTTTACAACCAATGTTTATGTTCCGGCAAAACCGGAAGTACCAACAATTGACGTAGAAGTTAGCATCTACTTTAGCCATGCGTCTGCGTCCCACACTGTCAAGCTGATAAATTGAAAATAACTAAGGTTAATTTCTTTACCACTAAGACCTCAGTGTGAAGGACATGTCCATAATTAGTACCAGTGCATCAGCTTGCAGCCTCGGCTCATCTTTAAAGACAGCCCGGTCTTTATTGAACGGTTTAAAGAGCAAAGGACTGAAGTCAAGGAGAAATGTCCGTCTTTCGCAGATTCATGTCAATTGTTTAAGTCGTCAGTTTTGCTCTTCAACACACAACCCAAAGGTCGGAGACAGTCTGTCCTGAGGAAAGTTCCCTTTTCAGATGTATATTTAACTTTTTGTCTTTGGTGCAGGTACCAAGAGCTCCGACATGGGAACCAGTACCAGAAGAACGCCTCCCTCCGGTAAGGTTTTCACAAATGTGACGTCGCATTCCCAAGGAAAATCTCTAGAAGGGATACACGAAAACGAAAGCGATGTTGATTCCTTAACTTAGACGTATCTAAAAAATGCCCCGTTGTTGACCAGGCAGCAGGTGAATTTGAACCTGGAACCTTCCAGACCCAAGTCTAAGAGAATTGAGGCCAAGATTAAAGTCTGGGGCAACGTCACTTAATATTTATTGAAAGTGGATTTTTTTTCGTGTTTTCCCTACATAACACATCCTCAATGTAGAATTTCTCATAGAAACAAATTGTTACTATTGAATTCAGAAGAATTAAAGCTTGATATTATAAACACACTGTAGTTTTTGTTTCCTTACTATGTGTCTTTATCTGTAGTTTTTCCAGTTACTGTTTGATGTCAATCTTTTTTTACTGGCCAACGACAACAAACTATGTTCTACATTTTATGTGCTATAGAAGTGGATGAAATTAGTTTATCCACACTGACCGACCAATCAACTGTCCACATATTGCATACACTGCGTAAACTCTGATTTCTGCCCCTATGTAAGGCCTTTATATTGAGGGTCAATTCCAGTATTGATTGATATGATATTCGTGGGCCACACTGTGGACCAGATTTGGCCCCCGGGCCTAAATTTGACATATGCTACCTGGAGGTTTTTTGTTTTGGTTAATTACTGGGATTTGATTATAATATAATCATTTAATAATTTTCTGCTTACGTTTACAGCCAACAAAAATCCCAGCAGACCTGGTGGACAAACTGGAGCGTCTCGCGTTAATTGATTTCCGGACCAAACAGGGCCTGGAATGTTTGGAAGAGGCCATCAGGTTTGCAGATCAGCTTCATGTCGTTGACACAACTGGAGTTGAACCAATGGATTCAGTTCTGGAGGACAGGTTTGCAAAATCATGGTCATAAGTGAGTAAATAGAAGAAGTAAAAAAAATCTAATCTGGGATTGTTGTTTGTTAAATTCAGGGCTTTATATCTGAGAGACGACACAGTGACGGACGGGGACTGTGCTGAAAAACTGCTGCCACTGTCCAAAAACACTGTTGAAGAATATTTTGTGGCTCCACCAGGTGAGAATAGACACTCAGATTTGATATTGTCCATTGTTTGAATAAAACCAGAGTACATATTCTTGCACACAATTGTATAAAATATTTTCTTATGTCTGTGTTCTCCAGGAAATATTGCTCTACCGAAAAGAGAAAAAAGATCTGACCTTCTGAAACACTCTGAGTTTTGATATTTATTTCTTTTTTACTTGACGCAAAAGATAAACAGTTTATTATTTTTGACGTGTAATTGCACAAAATTAGGTTTAGTGAGTGGACTCAGGTCTGCAAAGCTTCGGGTTCTAATCCACCAGCTGCCAGGTTGAGGTGCACTAAGCATTCGTCCCGACCCACAAAACTTCCAGTGGACTCACTACTGACTGACAGGCTCACAGTATGGTGTAGTGTGATTTGGGTGGCAGTGGTGGAGACTGCTGCCCCTGAGACTCTGTAACAGATCTTAGAATGAAGATGCAATTGTATAAAATTATAAACTTTCACCTCTTTCCATTCCTTGTGGCTGTTGGACGCGTCTGTCCATTTTTTCCAATACATGAAGAAACCCAAAGATTTTAGTTTCACTTTCATCTCACACAAAATGCTCAGTTCAGGATAGAGGAGAAAAATAGAATATTCTGTTATTTATTGATCTTAAGCATTATTCACACAGCACTATTAAGTCTTTAAAGGTGTAAAAGATAATTTTGTAACTTTAAATGCAGGAACGTACTTTTGAAAATGTGAAGTAAACATTGATACTTCTAGGAACGGGCCATTAGAATTCCTACTATGTTTCGTTTTCTCTACGTCAGGCAGTTACTGATGCCTTGTGACATCTCTGAGTCACTTAGTAGCAATTTTATTTAATCAAGGTGTGTCCATTCAGTCATGACTTGCTCAAGTTCAAGCACAGTATCAGAGTAAAGTGGACTGTTGAACTTACTGACTCCACAAGGTTCTTTTTCTGAATTATATTGACTGCGTCCATCCCATTATACACTCCTTATGTCAAATTGGTTTCCAGAGGAAAAACATGAAATTGGCATTCAACGGAACCTGCATACGGAGCATTGAGAACTGCACCAATAACACTGTGTCAGGACAACAAGGACTATAATCATGAATTAATAATATAAAAAAAAGGTAGAGTCAAGGTCAGGGGTGCCTACATTTCTTGTGAGCTACTATATAAACTTGATATCTTATTCTCTACATTAACATATGTTATGCCGTCTGACTCAATACCTATATTATTCTCACTGTTGCCCAGCGATTATCAATTTGAAATGGAATTACTTCTCTAGTTTCTATTACTATTATTGTTTTATTGTTGTTCATTGCTCAGGATCTACCAGCACTCCTTTGGAGATCTACTGGTACACCCTGATCTGCCTATTAGGCAAGATGTACCTGGTGAATTGGCCATATAACACACACAAAAAACCCCCATAAAAAACTACAAAATAAGGAAGTGAATTTATTTTAACTTGCTTTTCTTTTCCCTAAAAACAGTTATCATTCTTATAGAACCAGAACATTCCTCCTGAACCCTGTGTACAGTGAGTGATGTAACCGCATACACAGTGACTCTCATTTCATTGTTTTGGTCTCTGACACTGTCAAACACCATGGACATTTCCTGGAGTTAAAACAAAGGTTTGCCCAGAGATCTCAAAGTTGCAATACACCAAGTCACTTTACAGAGAATGGAAACTGAAAGTTAGAGGAGGCGGAGAGGGAAAACGAAACTTAGTGGAATCGGGGCCGGAGCAGCCTGTATATAAACACTGGTGACCTGAGTCTTCAGTGTTTGTGGCTGGAGGTTTGCAGCTGACGAGCATCTCTTCACAAACTGTTCTGAACCAAGACTTTTTCAACAGGATTTTGCTCCCAAGAATCTTTCAGTAAGTACAGTGAATTATTTTAACAACATTCTAACTTTAAAAAGGGATTTGATTTTAAAACATTTCTTAGTAATTACTCGCAAATACATTGTAGTCGTGTTAGTTTTTCATTAGTTTGCTATGCTATATTTCCTAATTTCTGAATCTCTCTTTAAAATTCTGCACGATAGATTTTATCATATGTCTTTATTAAAAAAAAACAGGTACATATTTATAGAGTGATTAAATCATCATGACTTTATTTAAATCTCATTATAAACTGATTTTAAGCCTTTTCATGTGAGCAGTCTACACCAATATGTTTTTTAATTGGTTGTTTTCATGGTATTTACTTACAATTTACTTACTTGTAAATTTATTTCAGGCAAATACATTGAGCCAAAGTAAATGCGTGAAGAATTATAATAGCGATCAACAACATTTTGATATAATATCATCGTAGTTGATATTAGGATGAAGATGAGGTCATACACTACCGTTCAGAAGTCTGAGATCACGCAGAAATGTTGCGGTTTTATTGAAAAGTTAGGCTTTTATTTACCCACGAGTTGTGAAATGAATAGAAAATATAGGGCAGGGTTTTTCCTAATCGTCCATTATTCTTCTGACACAATGAACAAACATCAGCATAAGTTATTCCCATTGAAAAAACAGTGCCTTTCTTTCCAAAATAAAAGTGAGTTTAAGTTGTTGAATGGCAGTGCATACATAGCTGCTGGTTGTGAACACGGCCCAACAGATAAAATGAAAATCTATAATAAGAGTGGTCAAAATGTCACTACATGTACAATGCACCATGGCCTGGACCCTAATAGGAAACAGTGTTTCCCAAACTTTTTTATTTTGGGCACCCGTATTCTTGTTGATTGAGTAATGTATGAAAAATGAGTATTACTCAGGTTTTTAAGTGAAATAATGCGAAATGACCACCCTCCCAGAAAATCTTGAGACCCATCTCAGGGACCTATGGAGAATCCACTGTTTAACTGTCCAACTACTACATGAACTGGTACAAAAAATGTGTCTAAAATGTCAAATCTCTCTCCTAGATCATGGAAATAATCATCACAATGTTGAACGGAAACTCCTGCACTCTGATGGTGCAGCCACAGGAGACGGTGGGCTCTCTCAGGCAGCGCATCCATCAGGAACTCGATGTCCCCCCAGAAAGACAGAGACTGGTGTTTGACAATGGCGAGAGGAGGGATTTGAGCGACAACTCCAGATGTATTTCGTCCTACTGTCTGTGCTCTGGCTCAAAGGTGTCCCTGCTGATCATCGAACCGGTCAACATTCAGGTCTTTCTGAAAAACCCCACTGGCAAGATCAACACCTACGACATCACACCTGACGAGACAGTGAGCAACTTCAAGCGCAGGGTACAGCACAGAGAGGGTGTGGCTGAGAGTCAGCAGAGGCTGGTGTTCCAAGGCCGGGAGATGACGACAGGAAAACTGTCTGATTACAACGTCAAGGCACTGAGCACCATTGAGCTGTTGATGCGTCTGAGAGGGGGGACAGGACGCACCATGGTCTACATCAGTGGCTGAGACTGGATCAAACCTACTCCTCTTTGTCTCCTACAAGGTAGCTCCATCTCTAGGATCATTCTTCTACCAATGTATCCACTGTTGAACATGTCCAAACCATCTCAATCTGTCTTCTCTAGCGTTTTCTCCAAACCTTCCTGTCTGTTTTGTCCCCCTAATCACCTCATTCCTGATCCTGTCCATTCTTGTCTCTCATAAAGAGAATCTCAGCTCTGCCTCCTGTCTTCTGCCTATTCCTAGTGTCTCTAATCCATCCATCATGGTTAATGCTCTGAATGTAGTATCTAAAGAAAGTCAACATATTGTAATGTTATACTATTCACAACTTCAGTTAATCTATTTTTTTTTCTCTCTCTCTCCTCCTTCCCTCCCTCTCTGGACCAGGTTTCACGACAACAGAAGAAAAGAAATGTCTCTAGATCCTTTGTTGTTTCTAGTATTTATCATTGTATTAACAATTTCATTGTACAATAAATATAAAAAATGTTAATGGTAAAAACACGAGAGTTGTGAAGTATGTATTACTCAATAACTGGAAAAAAGAAACAAAAAAAACAATTATGTTAGATTATTTTTTCATGTATTTATTTTCTGTAAATGAAGTGCAAAAGTGTCTCTGGCACAGTCCACAACAAAACGCCAAATATTAAGCACCAGTTGTTCAAAATGACTTGCTCACAAACTGAATGACAACCTGAAAGATTTGGACTCTAAATGAAATAAATTAAATCTGAAAATACTTGAATGTTGTGTTTTATCACAGTCGTCTGTCGTAGTGGTTTAAATGGACCAGTGTCCAGCTGTGTGTTAGCGGTCAGTGTCAAAATAGCTACCACATTATTTGCGTTGAATTGTGAATTAGGGTCACAGTCCTGTGTCTGGTCCTGTCCGTCTCGTCACCAAAGTCACAGCAGAGGAGGAGTTTCCTCTGGAACGTGGATCATCCCAGCACTGAAACCTCACTTCCTCACTGAGGCCAGGTAGGCGTACCAGAAGAAGGCAACCATGTTGGCAAAGAGCACTCTGAACTGGAGGGAGGACACAGAAACTATACATTAATAAAAGACACCATTTGACTTGACTTTCATGGTGGAGACTGAGTGATTTTGAATGAAAGTCATACCTGGACAGGCACGAAGTTGACATTAATGAACTGAAATGGAGTCCAAACTTTCCAGTTCATCTTTAGAGCAGTCAGGTAAGTTTGCTTCATCTTCAGTTCAAAGTCTTTCCATCCTTTACCCTGGAGACAGACCATGTCAATAACGTGTTATTAGAGAAAAAAAAGTCAACACAATTTTTTTCAGAAAAAAAAAAACACAAATTCAGATAAATCCTTGTTTATAACAATAATAATGATGTTTTGACAACATTGTTAATCCGTCTGCAACCCCTGACATTAAAATGTACATTGAATAAAGTGAAATTCCAGTATTGACAGTTGGATTGCTTGCTATTGATGCCAATTAAAACAGCCCTAAGCCTAACAATCATGGGGAAAAAGATCAGACCGTTTTTTTTATTATTTCTTGTTCATGTTAATGCGGATAAAATTATTACAACAACTAATATCTGATAAGTTATAGTAAATTTCAGATCTGATATCTAGCCATGTCCATGGTTTACTTAAAAGTGATCAAAATCACTTCAGTTCTGACTGTATTGTACTGACAAACACATGCTTTAGGCTTTTCATCTTCTCCTGTTCATTGTATTTTTCAGGTTATAAACCTTTATTGGTGCCAGGCTTTGCAATGACAAAGAAATGAGAGATGAAGAAGACAAGTGTGGCCTAATCCCCACCCCCACTATTGGTCTCCTTCTTTTCTTTTCAGCTTGTCCCTTTTTCAGGGGTTACCACAGCGGATCAAGGTTATCCATCTCCCCCTGTCCTCTGTATCCTCAACTCTCACTCCAACTACCTCCATGTCCTCCCTCACTGCATCCATCAATCTCCTCTTTGTCTCCAACCTGGTAGGTCTATCTCTAGATTCAAACCATCTTAATCTGGCTACTCTAGCTTTTTCTCCAAACCTTCCTGTCTGTGTTTTGTATTCCCACAAGTGTATGTTGGAAAAAAAATCACAATAGCTATATAAATATACCTATTGTATATACACATATAGGATGCCAGATTGCCTTTACAAATACCCACTGATTAAATTAGAATTTTCTGAGACAGTTTTATTATGACTCACCTCTAAGACGTTCATAACAAAGTAGAAAATGAACAAAAAGCCAGGGGCAAATATGAGTCTGTCCAAGAGGAGACGTTTGACGATACAGTATGGATCCGTGGTGGGCATCCACACCTCCATCAACTGGTAGAAGTAATGGCTGACTGGTCCTGTTATAAACAACCTACAATAACAAGAACAAAAACATTTTTAGTTCAAAATAGTTTCTTGTAAATATTATTTTTCTGATTTTGGAAAGTCTTACCCATAGATGGCGTAGCGTGCAGCTGCGGCTGTGTCAACCTCACCTACTAAGTCTCCTCTCTTGGCCTTTTTTCTTGCCTCCACAAACTGAGACAGTAAATTTCCTAAAGCTGAGATAATGGCACTGATAAAATCAGAGGGACAAACTGTTAGATATT
This sequence comes from Paraplagusia blochii, assembly GCA_016785265.1. Lineage (NCBI taxonomy): Eukaryota > Metazoa > Chordata > Actinopteri > Pleuronectiformes > Cynoglossidae > Paraplagusia > Paraplagusia blochii. Next base: position 102,990 of record JAFBJS010010019.1, on the reverse strand, counting down.
TACCCCAAGATAAAAACTCATATGTAGGAATAATACTCATTTAAACACAGTTCTAAACATGAATGCATGATAGCTGAATATTATGACGCAGTGAAAAAAAAAAAATTAAGCAACCTTGAAAGTCTGTGCTCTCTGTGTGCTTTCCAAAGTCATTATTTAGAGAAGAGCTAGGGGAGGATCTGCAAGGCAATGCTGATTGGCTAAAGGGATATACAGTAGTTAGAATAGATGTTATAATTTTGTCACAACACTAATTTTTTTTTGTTTATTTAAGTAAGTGTACATGATTTTATCCAATTGAATTCTGATCTGCTTTGACAAATATTTTCATTGCTGGAGCTATGGTAGTCTTTAACATGGATTTTTGTACAGTTTTCAACCGTTTTATTTTTAAAATACTTTATTATCTCAGCAGGTAGGAAGTGAAAACAATCACATTTACTTTTACTGTCTTCGTTTTACTACATCTGCCTATATGTACTTAGTAGAAAAAGGAAAAATAACAGTTTTAAAGATTCATGTCTTCACTTAAAACCTAATATTACTATTTTGACAGCGTCCTTTGGCATCCTCGAAGACCCTGACCTGCAGAACTCGATAAGGTGTGTCTTCAGCAGAAATGAACTTTATTAGTTATACACTACTATCCTGTCCATTATTTTACAGCACTGTCTACGCTTATCACTCTTAATTTCTGCATGTTTACGCAGAACTAAAGAAGTTTACATTATGTTCAGAGGTGAGAGTCACAGACCTGGTCACAGACTTGGTGAGGATGGGGTATTTCTTTAGCAGCAGCAGATACTGCTGCAGTAACCGGAAGTGTACGGACACATCCCGCACCGGAACACTCTGCACGGGCATCGTCGCGCCTTTCACTGCAAACACCAGACGGTCATCACAAACAGAAATCTAACTCCAGTCTGAGGGGGCGAATTTACAGGGAAGAGGACTACAGGAAAGCACTTCCGGTTGACGTCAAAACACCCCATAAAGCTCCCGCCCTCACGTCGACGTCATACATATCGTTAGCCTCATAGCATAATTGCCTAACGATGAAATAAACATATTTCATTGAAATATGACTTGGGCAATTATGCTATGAGGCTAACGTTATGGTACACTCTGTGCGTTGGTGCTTTTACTGACCCTAAAACAGTATGAACCGAAATAATTACTCCTACCGAACCGAAATAATTACTCCTAAACTATTTTCTTGATAATAACAGTAAATGCAATCTTCTGATATTATTTTTTCATTGTATGATTTATGTCCCACATTCTATACAGTTTGTATTGTCAATACGAGCCTCATTGAATAACGGTGAGCAGGTAAAACGTCTAATTAAAAATTGTTAATCTGATGAAAAAGTTGTGTTTTTAGCTTCGGTTTTCCCTAAAACGTATTTCTTATTTTTTTAGTTAAAATAAATGTGGCTGCTTGTTAGTAGAATTTATTTAAATATATTCAGAGAGCCAAAAAATGTCTTTATTAGCAGAGATCACAAATGTAACTTTTTAAATATTTGTAATGAATGTAGCATTCATTTTTTATTATTGCTGTTTCAATGAGTGCATCGTTTAGTGTATTTAATGCACACTGTAATACTGAATCGTATGTATTGCACAATTTCAATGGTTATCCCTTTTTTCATTTGTGACACTAAAGTGATGTAAATCTCTCTGGATTTCAGTCAACATCACTTTTCTATCACAGGAACAAATATCACCACTTTATTTTAAGGGACAGGAAGTGTCTTTGTTACACAACAAGACAATTAATTCTGATAATGTAGTACAGCAGAATACAAACAGCTACAACGTTATGAGAAAAAAAAAGTACATGCACTTTTAGGAACTACTTTAATGGAACATTTAAACATAGACTTGATAAAAATAACAGTCTCATATACTTACTGGAACAGGAAATATAAACATATTTGCAACAAAAACAGACTATTGGATGCATGTGATTAGCTATGACAAAATAAAAAAAATACATGCACTTTTAGGAACTACTTTAATGGAACATTTAAACATAGACTTGATAAAAATAACAGTCTCATAAACTTACTGGAACAGGAAATATAAACATATTTGCAACAAAAACAGACTATTGGAAGCATGTGATTAGTAGTCACAGTTCACACTGAAAGTGAATTCGATCACAAACAGTAACTCAAAGTGCCTTCCAGTCGATGGGAGTTTTCCCAGAATCCTTCAGCAGCTCATTGGCCTTTGAGAAATGTTTGCAGCCAAAGAACCCACGGTGTGCAGACAGGGGAGAAGGGTGCACAGCCTTGAGCACATGATGACGTTTCTACAAAATAAATGCAAAAGCAATTATGTGTAAATAAAACAGGAAGGTGCAACTTATCTCAATTGTATTATTTTTTTATGCCAAACTGTTAACCTACTTTATTAATTGCAGCTCCTTTCTTTTGAGCGTAGGAACCCCACAACATGAAGACAAGCCCCTCCAGGTTGGTGCTGAGCCACTGCACCACAGCATCAGTGAAGGTCTCCCAGCCTTTGTCTTTGTGGGAGTTTGCCTGGTGTGCTCTGACGGTCAGTACAGCATTGAGCAATAACACACCTGAAGAGTGGGTCACAGATTAAATAGAAACCATTCATTATGGACAGCTCCTTTGCTGAGTAAGACTAGGTATTAGTTTAGCTTTTTCAGTACCCTGTTTGGCCCATCCTGTTAGATCTCCATGTCCAGGATGCTGGAAACCCTTGATGTCAGTGGCCAGTTCTTTGTACATGTTCTCCAAACTAAACACAGAATTAGTATTTACAATTTTAATATATTTATCAATAGTCCTGGTAACAAAAAAAACTAATGAGACGCAGGGCTCCCACCTGGGAGGAGGTGGTACTGGTCTTTTAACACTGAAGCACAATCCATGGGCTTGATTTGGACCATGATATGGATCCTGACCAAGGATAACCACTTTGACCTAGGGGAAGAGACAGGACAGGGAAAAAAAATTGTAGTTAAAATGTGTGCCAACACTATTAAGATTAAATTATTAATAACTTATGTTGCAATAAATGCCAAAATGTATTAGTAAATTTAAACAAAACTTTTTATTTATTTCAGTTTACAGTTTTTTTATTTTAAAGTATAATATTTTGGGTAGTTGTAATTTACAATATCAGTTCGTCGATTCTTTCAAGGTCAATTTCTTAGGACCAACTGATTGTTATCCCTTCCCGTTAGTTGCTTTGGATAAAAGCTAAAAGATAAATACATAATATATACATATATATATATATTGTATTTATCTTTTTAAAAGATAAATACATAATATATATATATATATATATAATGTATTTATCTTTCTTATGTATATTATGTATTTAGCTTTTAGCTTTTAAAGTGTAAACTGCACCTAGAGGAAAAAACTTTTCCATCTTGACTGGTTTTCGTTGGATAACACTCATGTTTGTAGCTAATTGGTTCAACGCTAAGTATTCTCGATCATAGTGGCGTCACTTACATCGTTAACGTCACACATCTGTGTCCAGGTGAAGACGTCTTCAACAGGAGGATACACTGTGGTGCGTTTGCGGTCCTCAGACACAAAATTCATCAACTGCATGTGTTTCAGACAGATATACAATAGTTAGTTAACTGTTTTACCACGAGGGGAACACAAAGACGTGCGTCCAACTGGTCCTCTCACTTGTTTGAAGTACGGTTTTCCGAATTCCCCACACAATCCTTTCCTCCAACTCTCACCAAACCCTGGGGGACACTGGGACGAAGAGAGTCTCTCAAGAGCTGCTTTCTTATTGCGGGCGATTTTCTCCACGTCACTCGGTGACAGAGGGGTTTTAGGCGCCGTGGACGGCTCAGAGTCTTGGGCCGAAAGCTTTGGCTTCTTCTGCAAAATTTTTGTGTAAGAAGCGGGGTAAGAAGCAGATAAGAGCCGGAGTGGAGGCGGACAATCAGACGACAGCAGCCTGAGAGTGCGGAATGTCAACATGCTCACGCTAAGGTCTGTTTAGATTTTAACAACGTGCGGTGGCGTCTGTGAACGCAGCATGAATTTATTGTTGATGCCGAAACTTTAGCATTGTGAAACTGCGTCATCTTGTAAGTACAGTCATGACAAACGTTATATTATGGTTATATTTAACTGGAGAAGTGTAAACGTGAACTCACTGAGTCGTTAACATCGTCGTCGGTTTCATTTAACTCCTTAGAAACCCTCTTTTTCGAGACAGGCGAGTAAAAAGAGTTGATAGTTTTCTGTCCGATCATTTTGTTGAAAAGTGACTTCGCGATAAGCTTGAGGCAAGTTTCCCTATAAAATGAATTAAAGAAGTCAACAAAGATGGCCAGACCGGTCTGCAAGTGACCACTGGGCGCTGGTGATAGTCAGCAGCACTATGTCCAGACTTGTTTCTCTGTCCAGTCCACGTCCAAAGCACCGCTGCGTTCACTGTCTCTGTATCCAGTTGGACGTTTAGGAAAACATCACTATTATGGCGAGGTTGAGGAGAAAAGTAGTCATACGGAGGCGTGGTGGACCCGGTAGTCTTTGGCGCCAACAGAAATGACGTAATGGGCGGGGTTTCGATTTCGGCCAAGCCGGACGTTACAGAAAAGACGCTGACTCACCGTACCAAAAATTTACGTTTATTAACAGTTTAATAAAGAGAACGGCAGCTTGAAAGTAATAAAACGCGAACTTTAAGTTCTTGTTATTCCTAACTCTAAGTGTAGTACCGCGTGTGAAGTTTTATTGAGGTGGCACAAGGGTCTAAGTGACAGGTAAGCGTGATGAGACAGCAAGTAAAATGGTTACGTTGGATTTTTTCTTGGACATATCTGTCTGCCATAGTAAACCATCTCCTCAGTCTTATACATATTCAAATGGGAACAGTCGCAGCTATTTTTAACAATCAGATTTAATCCAGAAGAAATCGTGTGGTAGACTGCAAACATTTAGTTATATAAATCCTATGGACTATGAATATGAACATCCTAATATTTCAGTATTAAAACAACTAATAATACGCTTTAGGTACAATATAATACATAAACATCTTCTTTTCCTATTGGCTGGTTGCCACAGCAAGTCAACATTTTCCATCTCACCCTGTCCTCTGTATCTCCAACTCAGACTCCAACTACCTCCATGTCCTCCCTCACTGCATCCATCAATCTCCTCTTCGTCTCCTAACTGGTAGCTCCATCTCTAGGATCATTCTTCTACCAATATATTCGCTGTCCCTCCTCTGAACATGTCCAAACCATCTCAATCTGTCTTCTCTAGCTTTTTCTCCAAACCTTCCTGTCTGTGTTGTCCCTCTAATCACTTGTCTCTCCTAAAGAGAATCTCAGCATCTTTAACTCTTCCACCTCCAGCTCTGTCTCCTGTCATCTACCTATTCCTAGTGTCTCTAATCCGTCCATCATGGCTGGTCTCACAACTGTCCTGTAAACCTTTCCCTTCACCTTAGCTGACTCTCTTCCATCACAGATCACTCCTGACTCCTTTCTCCAGTTGTTCCATCCTGACTGTACTCTATTATACCAATATAATGTATAAATATAGAAAGATCATATAATTGAAACAAGACATGATAGACGGCCCTGCTTATTCAACTGACAACTTTTGGGGTGGTATGTTCATACACTCAAACTTGAATTCCTTATCAATTATTGTTCTTTGTATCCTCCAGGTTTTCATTTAAACAAAAGTGAAGCAGTTTAATGCAGTGGAAACATTTGGGATTCATAACCTCTTCTGCATCAGGGATGCAAAAACAAGTGGTTCAAGAAAAGGCGTCAAACCATTAAAACTGGAGTGGATGGAGAAAGAGGATAGGGAAGAGGAGGAAGATGAGGATGAAATTTTGTCAGAGTTCTCTCACCCTGTTCCCTGGAAAAAAATAGAGGCGGAAGGACTAGACTGTGATTATGCTTTACTGTTTTCCAAAGATGAAGCAGACAGACATTTTAAACAGCTGGAGGAGGAGATAGTGTACTCTACAGGTAGGACAGTAGCTCTCATTATGAAGTAACACCAAGAGAGTTAATGGCATGAAGACATGGTGTTGTGTTTCAGGTGAAGAAGCGCAGGTCCAGGTGTTTGGAAAACTGCACAATATACCAAGAAAACAAGCAACGTATGGAGATGTCGGTGTGACCTACACTTATTCTGGAGTGACCCGTTCAGCCTGTCCCTGGACTCCAACTTTGCAGTCCATTCGAGAGGCTGTCACCAATGTGACAGGGCAGACATTTAACTTTGTCCTGGTCAACAGGTGAAACATCATGGGATTCTCGTTTTGACTCTACTTTTGTTCTGCTTTTAACCAATATTTTTTTTTTTACTGCACCAGATATAAAGATGGGCGTGATCACATGGGTGAGCATCGTGATGATGAAAAGGAGCTGGACCCTTGTAGTCCCATCGCCTCGGTCTCTTTGGGAGCTGCACGGGACTTTGTTTTTAGGCACAGAGATGCTCGGGGTAGACAGGCGTGCAGGCAGATTGACCCAGTGAAGTTGGAGCTCACTCATGGAAGCCTGCTCCTCATGAACCCACCCACCAACACCTTTTGGTACCACAGCCTTCCCGTGCGTAAGAAGGTCCTCCTTCCCCGCATCAACCTCACGTTCAGACGCATCATACAGGGTGGCGGAAATTGAGGTGAGTTCAATCTTGTTTATTAAACTTTGAAGTTGTGATCCCATTGGAGGGCAACTGAAATGTTTGAGTATATGATAAAAAGGTGAGGTCGTCAGAAATTAGTTGTCTAAATGGTGTCATATGCAAAAAGAGGTTGGAAACCACTGGTATACACCTTAGTTATTTGCAGCAGTGAAAAAATGTTAGACCAAATATTGTACTAATAACTATGTGAACCTTTTTTATTAGGTATTTATTGGGGCAGTGGTGGCCTAGTGGTTAATGAACCGCACTGGGTCCAGAGGTTCAAATCCACCAACTGCCAAGTTACCACTGAGCCGCTTAAAGCTGCCCACTGTTCACTTTGGTGATGGGTTAAATACGGAGGTCAAATTTTGTTGTGTGCAGTGGTGACAATGTCACAATGACAAAGAGTTTGCTTTCCTTCATTACCTTCCTTCCCATTGAGTATCTTATTTGAACTCAAGTTTAAACATACTATGCTGACATTGACACAGTATTAAAAGTATCAGTAAAATAAATTTAAAAAGTTAGTTATATCTATTCTACTTCTAAATTAACAAAACAAAATGCCTAACAAACAAAGATATATCTTCAGTGAACAAATGATTTTTTTTTATTTTAATACCAAAACCATTATCTCAACCTTTCACATTAATACACACATCCTCATATGAAGAAACATTAGTGCAAATTGCAAAAACAGGTGACAAGGGACTTTGCAAAAACAGGCCACTTTCACATGGCTAATTTGGACACAGCAAAACATTGTAACCATAATTCACACAAGAAAAATAAATCACTTGTACCAAATAACTTCTAAAACCTGCAGTGATTTTCTTGCTTGTTTGACCAAAAAGGAAGAAAATATAAACCATCGGTAAAACATTCACACAATGTCAATATGTAACTGAAAATTATTTTGTACCTCAAACATCTCACTAAATAACTGGCTTTATTGGATGAAAATACTAGCTTAGATTGGGGAATAAAAAAAAAATACAAAATCTCCAAGTATTCTTAATAGGCCACTAGAAGTGTATGGTGGTGTCATTTCCAATATTATTTAAGGCAGTCAATATTTTAAATCAGGTGTAATTTAATTTACAACAAAATTGCAGGTCTACAGCAGTACAGCACGTTATTTCCTAAACCCTTAACTCTGTCTGGTTGCTGATGTATTTCTCTATTTTTTTCATTTGACAAATAAATAAGAGGACTAGAACAGTTTGTACCAACTATTTGTCCTAATGACAAAGGCATTTACTTAGTGTCATAGAGACCTTTGTGTTCTCTGGTTACAAATCTTAAATCCTTTATACAATGTACCTTTGAGAAAAGATTTCAACCACGTTTAAAAAAAAGAAAAATTTAACTGAGTTCACAAGAAATGAATGCACAAATTACAACAGAATCCTAGGAAACTGGACTTTAATTTTTGTGTTTTTTTTTTTTCAAAATTTGACTGATTGCTGAATAGATGCTTGACGTCAAGACAAAAACCATAATTACACAACTTTAGCCTGAGAATATTAGTTTTACTGAATAATTATATAAAATAACAAACAGCTTATAAAATAAGAATCACCTTAGACAAAACTATGTGTAATACTACTGTCTCAAAGTCACAATAACCCCATGTGTTTTGTTTACTAGACAATATTGCACTGCAAAAAAAGTCTTTTAGATGTTTGATTACAAATTGGGCCCATAATCTTTGGCAAAATCAGACACAGTTCACAAAATCAGCAACATCCAATATTAAAGCTTGACGTACTGCTGTGGTCCATGACACAAAGATACCTCACACATTCACTCTGCCATGGCTTTTCATTCTGGTCTCAAGGTCAAACTCTGCTGGTAGAAAAAACATAACTAGCATAATCACAAGTCTGTTTGTTTACTCTTCTGAATGCAGAGCAAGTATCGGCCTCTGGACTCTTTCGTAGAAGAGCATGTAGGCGTTAGAAGACAGCACCTCCTGCAGACTGGCCTTTCTAACCGAGTCGTCTGACACCCAGAGCCACTGGGAACTGAAGGGTGAGGAGCTGCGAGGAGAGGGAGGGCTGCGGCGGTATGTGACAAAATGTCCTGAGTGCATGTCGCCATGGTGAACCAACACAGCTGTGAGCAAGAAGTAGTACTCAGGAGAACTGGTGGAGGATGGAGAGAAGAAAGGTACTTATTAAACAAAGGAGAGTTCATACATGACAGCAGGTGATGATGAAAGTTTAATAAATTAATAACTTGGTCAAAAACACAGCATAGCAAGTTATCTTTATAATAGTCTCAACAAAAAGGGTTTATTCTTAAGGCTGAGTTTACATTCTTATCTAAACTACTTCTTCGTTCGGCTTGTACCTTTTTCAGGGGTTGTCACAGCGAGTCAACATTTTCCATCTCCCCCTGTTCTCTGTATACTCAACTCTGACTCCAACTACCTCCATGTCCTCCCTCACTGCATCCATCAATCTCCTCTTTGTCTCCTACCTGGTAGCTCCATCTCTAGGATCATTCTTCTAC
>JAFBJS010010019.1:1002-93308 GCA_016785265.1 Paraplagusia blochii | reverse complement strand
CAATCTCCTCTTTGTCCCCTACCTGGTAGCTCCATCTCTAGGATCATTCTTCTACCAATGTATCCACTGTCCCTCCTCTGAACATGTCCAAACCATCTCAATCTGGCCTCTCTACCTTTTTCTCCAACCTTTGTGTTGCCCCTTTAATCACTTCCTTCCTCAGCATCTTTAACTCCACCTCCAGCTTTGTCTCCTGTCTTCTACCTATTCCTAGTGTCTCTAATCCATCCATCATGGCTGGTCTCAGAACTGTCCTGTAAACCTTTCCCTCCACCTTAGCTGACTCTCTTCTATCGCAGATCACTCCTGACTCTTTTCTCCAGTTGCTCCATCCTGACTGTCCTCTATTCTTCTTCTCTCTTTCACAGTCTCCACTGCTCTGAACAGTTGATCCAAAATATCTAAACTCCTGCACCTTATCTAACACTACACTTAATTTAACAAAAGAGCCTAGGTTATTGTTATGTGTAGAAGGTTACTTGTAGTCATAGACGAAATTCGCTCCAGGCGACAGATGGAATAAGGAAGAACAGTTTCCATTGGGAAATGGCTTGTTGTTGTTATGATGCTCTGTATCTGGACATAGAAGATGGGAAAAAATATTAGGACTCCAAAACTAGTTATAAGAAAACAAATCAGTTTTATGTGATAGCAGACGTACCGGTGCCGTTAGCAGTCGTTTTGTCCACGACGCCAGTGTTTTCTATGTTTGTTGACTTTGCGGCACATTGAAGCTGTGTGTTTCTCTGTGTCAGCACGTTGTGTTTGTAGCGGTCCATGGAGAGATACTCGAAGAACTGAACATGTTCCTGTCGCTTGATGGGGGTTCCTTCACTGGACCACGTCAATCTTTGTAAATGGATACACAGACACTGTGGGAGCTACACACCAGAGACAGAGGACACAGTCTGTTATCTATCCCTGAGCTACAGAACGATTATTGATGAGGAATTTGAATGATCTAATCAGAGAGTGATATCATTACAAGAATGAAAGACATCTTTACCTTCCCTAGTTTGAGGTGTTTTACAAAAGTTGTTCTCTGACTTTCCAGGACTTGACCATTAGTTAAAGGCTGTTGTTGAAGCTGAAAACAAACAGAAACCAAGTAAAATAAATCAGATTAATAAATTCCATATACCTTAGTAGTAGTTTAGTGATTACAAGCAGTGAAGTCATGGGATGACTGTACCTTTGTGCAGTTCTCACACTCCACTTCTTTGATGGTTTCTGAAGAGATGAAATGTTGGAGACACTGATCTATGGAAATTGGTCGACCCTGAAGGTAACAAAGAAATGTCACATTTGAACAAATACTTGCAAATATTCTGAATTTTTGACCACACTTTAGTGCATTTAGGTTTGTTAAATACATGTTTGCTGCAAGAATTGGATAGCTGCTGCCTGCTTACCCACTGAGGCACAGGGATGGACAGGGACAGACTCTCAAATGAATCATATCGTACTGGACTCTACCAAACAAAATAAGAAATCACAGTAATCATCCTGAGAGAAAAGTCAACATACAATAACAACACCATTAATTAACGGCCAAAAAAACTCACTTGTTGTTCACAGCGTTTGCATGACATGTTACTCGTCAGACGACCGTGAAAGGGATGCTGAAATTTCCACGGGCTTGGAATGGGATGAAGAGGGGCTACAGAATAGAGAAATACATAAAAATAAATAAAACAAAAGTACTAAATCAAAGGATTCCCTGGTCTGTTTTAATACCTCGACTTCTGCAGGACATCGTTGCTTCATCTTGATCAGGAATACTCTTAAAAAACAACAATAACAAACCATTGTAAAAGCAGAGTAGATGGTTTTTATTCCTACCACATAAAAAAAATCTATGGAAAGTTAGGACAATCCACTGGATAACTTACTTCTAGGGATTGCATGTCAAACAAGTGAGCGACTTTAGGTTGACAATCACGTTCTTCTTCCAGTGATGATGTCAAGACATGGAAGAGTTCATGAGCATCCTTGGGTAAATAAAGCAACAAAATAAAAGGATTCGTTGAAATTAAGTGTTGTAAAATATAAATAACTATAACACAGCCGCAGCACAACTAACCTGCTCTTCAAATGAGCTTATGTGCCACCGATAAAGCCTGAGAACATCCAACAGACAGCCAGCATCAAGAACGTTTTCATTTCCAGGTTCATCACTGGACAAAGCTGTAGAAACACAAAAAGCCTCAATGAAAAATACAGTTGTTTACAACAATCCACGATTCATTCGACCTTTTCTCCAATACCTTTCAGAAGCTGGAGCAGTGTCATAGACAGCTGCTTGTCTCTATGAGTCAGGACTGAAGGCAAATATGAAAGTTTTTCAAGCCACTTGATGAAAGACGGACACGCTGCCAAACCCTGAAGCAAAGAGTTCAGAAAGCAGGTGTTCCCTATGTTGAGTAGACCTGGAACCATACCTGGAAAAAAAGCCCCACAAGGTATTATAGTTTGATGCTTTGTGATCAAGCCAACTTGAACGACACTGTGTGCATCTCACCTCTCTTTTTCTTCTTTCTCTCCGTATTTGGGCCCCACAGAACATAAACTCCAGCTGCAACTGCAGCAGCAATCCCACCGATCAGACCCCAGTTTTTTATCATCTTGTTCCTGAGAAGATCATGTGTTATAGACGTAGTAACACAGTTAAAGCCTCCAGAGCAGGTAGTCAAAGACCTCTGACTGTTGGCTAACAATTGTACCCATTGAAAAACAAATACATACGTCTATAACGCACGCAAATTGTGCGTGAAAAAACATTAAAACATCCCCTTAACGTGATAGAACCAACAGCCTGCTTTTATCATCTAGTTTAGCGTAATGACTACAGTTAGCCATAGTGTCAAAATCTGTAACGCTTCCGTGAACAGATCAAACTCTCAGCTGAAAATTTGAAAAGCATTTTACTGGACGTAACCACGAACCGACTAAAATAAACAACAACATGGCCTTTTCCCCTCGGCTGTATTGGTCTCCATCTGCGCATATTGCACTTTTTCTCCTCCCGCCTCTGCGCAGCTGCAAAGACTGGGATCATTGTCTGCCCTGAAACATTAAAAATGTACCTTATTACGTGTCCGGTTCCAAGAAACTCTCGGACAAGCATGTCTGATGACTCTGGTCTATAGCGAAACATCCTGCCTTATTTGCGGAACTATATGATATGACGGGACCGTGTTTCAGGACGGACCAACGGAAGAGAGCGGATGGCGTCACAGTCAACGTTCCGGCTGTACCCAGCCGCTCCAGACACATTTCTGCTTTCGATTACAGTTTGTTATTAATATTCATGTTATTGATATTGCTTATTGTAGCAGTAGTATTAATAATGATTATTAGAATAATAAAAACAATAATAATAGTAATTATAATATTGGCATGTATATTAATTTGGCCATACGATTTTACATATCCTTCCATACACAACCCTTACCATTTCTGGCGTTTGCGCTCCCTAGTGGCTGGTTAATAATATTAATATTGTTATTATTTGTTTATTAATTCATCCATTCATTCATTCATACAGTCATTCATTCATCTTCATCCCTTACCAGGTCTCGGGGTCAGCAGTCTCCACAACTGCCACACAAATCACACTGCTCCAAACTCTGAGCGTTCTAGTGGGTGTTTTTTTACGATAATATTAATAATAAAGTAATTATTGGTTTATTCTTCCTTACAGACCAGTTTACATTGCACTGAACTGTACAGTCCTGCCCTAAGTCGGATTGAAGTTCCCCAGAATGTCTCTTTGGCGTTTCACACCAACATAAGTGCATTATAAATAAAATTTATTATTATTAATAACTTGAGTTAATTTAATGATTATTCTTCTTTCATCTATACTTTCAACTTGTCTCTTTTTCAGGGATTGCCACTGCAAATCAACATTTTCCATCACCCCCTGTTTTCCTTCCCCTCTGTATTTTCTACTCTGACTCCAACTACCTCCATGTCCTCCCTCAATGCATCCATTAATCTCCTCTTTGTCTCCTACCTGGTAGCTCCATCTCTAGGATCTGCCCCTTATCTGAACATACCAAACCACCACAATCTGTCAATTTGAAGATCTACGTGTATTAAATACTGTACATACAAAACAATATAGGACTGTATGTCGACTATATGTCAAGAAAACAGACATAAACAGAGAGAAGACCTCTTTATTCCAGACAATATTCCAATTATCTCACTGTCTCTGTCTCTTTAACAAATGTGAAAACATTAAACATTGTTTCCTTTTGACACCAAAAGAGAAGAAAGGTCGGAGTGAAGAAGTAAACAAAAAACCCTCTACAAAAACCCAATATATCTGTTTGAACAAATGGTCAGTAATCAGAGTTGTGCACCACTCCAATGAACAGTATGTGAAGAGAATCGAAAACGCTCAAATTACCAACTAACCCTTGAAGGAACCACCGGTTGAACGATTCGACTGGATGTCTTTTGTTTTGAGTAAAGTGTTATACAGTATATATTATACTTATATACTGAGCTCGGTCTGAGCTGACCTGGTCCAAACTGACGCTCCGTGTGTCTGTGCGTGGGTTCGTTCGTGTGTGTGTGTGTGTGTGTGTGTGTCTGGCGTTGGTCTGTGATTGGCTGCGGGCTCAGCAGCCGCGGGTCGGTGCTCTCCTCGGTGCTGAAATCGCTGCTCATTGAGATCATGTAAACAGCGATGAGGCCGAAAAGGAGCGTTAGCCAATGCAGCCGAACATGGACGATGATCTGTTCCAGCTGAGACAGCTGCCGTGAGTAAAACCAACGCTTGCTTTCAACGCCCTTGTCTGGGATTCAGCCCATTTTGGACATCATGTTAACCCGACGCGTCGCCCACTGACAGCTCGAACAATGTTTCCGCGATTCAATAACAAACAGATCATTACAACACTGACCTGTTTGTTATTCATCTCATCCATGCACATTTACACAAACCCCGTCAACTTGTCTTGTTCGGATTGTCCTTCCTCTTTGCTGCTTTGCTGTTTGTTGACAGTCGCCTCGTTTCTTTGTTCTGGTGTTTATGTATTGACAGAACACTAATACACGGGGATTTCAGACTAATGAGTTGACATGATGACTTGTAATTGTATTTGCTGTAATGACTCAGTATCGACCGTGATTATTCCGAGTCTCCTGCACCAGTGCAGCCCGGACACCATTACTGAGGCAAAACAGTAGAATATTATTGTTTGTAAAATGCAGTATTACCCGTAAAATGACACAGGTCGTTTGTCAAGACAGATATATATCAAACAGTCACATTAATACACGTTAATCTGTAAAATGTGTGTGTTTTTTAACCAGGCTCTAACCTCCCAGTCCATTCAGCTTCAGGGCTTTAATGATGGTGCTTTTTGTGACATTTTAATTTCAGGCTGAGTCAAGTCCTTCACTAGGCAGTTATTCCAGAGAGCTGAGAGAGATTTGGTCTCTGGTAATCTTGTAATCAGTCCAGTAGGCTCACCACTCAACGTGTGGTGCAGTGTGATTTGGGTGGCAGTGGTGGAGCCTGCTGCCCCTTTAGACCTGATAATGGATAAGAGCATGAAGATGAATGAATGAATGAATGGATAAATAATCTTGCAATAGCTGAACATCACTAAGATTTTTTACCTTAGTTCTTAACAAAAATGAATTATTTTATATTGACTTTATACATTCTCCAGCTGCTTAGTTATTTATTACAAAACAGTTGAAGTTGTGGATTTAAAATATGTATAAAACATATATTGTATATATATTTGGTTCTGGAACTACAAAATGTAGCATTAGTGTATCTTTTTCAATTATAGTTATTTTTCCTAATTTGCACCCAGGTTCCCTGTCAGGGTTTCATTCCATGTGAACTAATTATTGTCTACACGTGGGAGACAATTACAGCATTCAACCATACCACTGGGTAATTAAAAGCCTTTAATTGCCTTTAAGAGTCTGTCAAACAGTAAAGTAATGTGTGTTTCCAGGGTTCACCATCAGTACATTACCACCAGTCCACAAGATCAGCTGAGGGTCGCCCAGGCAACAACATCCAACTCCCATTGTTAGGATCAGTTCATCTCTTAACTGCTTTATCCACTCAGTCTTTGTGAAATGATGCATTTGTTTGTTTTTTTCCCAGTGTCGTCCGTTTCCGACGCACTGGTGAGAGCACACACTCTGAGGATGACCACGATAGCAGGGAGCAGTTTATCAGGATTCAACAGCAGACTGATCTGGAGGCTGTCACTCTTGCAGAAGGCGCTCCAGTTCCTCGGGAGTTTGCCAATCCCACTGATGGTATGGATTCATTTTTGCACACATCTTATTTAAGGCTCCTTAGTCCCAAACTGCTTCTTTGACTGTCACGCTCTTTCCTCTCATTCATTCTGTAGACACCTTTATGGTAGAAGATGCTGTGGAGGCCATCGGCTTTGGGACGTTCCAGTGGAAACTGTCCATTCTCACTGGTCTCTCATGGGTGAGGGCTGCTCTTATCTCACTAAATACTTTATTTTAAATGATGCGGACATGAGTCATAATCGTCGGCAGTGGTGGCCCAGTGGTTAAGAAAGCAGAATTGGATCCGCAGGGCTGCAGGTTCGAATCCACCAGTTGCCAGGTTGCCACTGAGTTGCTCTGAGCATAGCAGTGTCCCGATCCACATAATTTCTTGTGGGCTCACCACCCACAGGAAGGCTCACAATATGGTGCAATATAATTTGGGTGACGCCAGCTGCCCATGCGAACCAGCAACGGACCACGGGAAAAGATGAATGAATGAATGAATGAATGAAGGAGTCATAATGAATTGCTCTTTGTTCAGATGGCTGATGCCATGGAGATGATGATTCTGAGCATCTTAGCCCCACAGCTTCACTGTGAATGGAGACTACCCAGCCTGGAGGTGGCGCTGCTGACATCGGTAATGGCTTTTTACCTGTATTGCTTTTGCCTTAATAAATCCGTGATCAGATTTATATTTTGAAGTGCCCTGCGGTTATGTAGACATTTACTAAAGACTGTAGGTGATATTTTGGTAGAACATTTAGCTTGGAGAAGGTCAACATTTCCAACCAGGAGCTGACATTTTCGTATCACTCATCTTTTAAAATGAGGAAACCCTTCGAACAGGCTAGAGTTCTTGACCAAGTGCTTCTTCCGTTATTAGGTTGTCATGTGACTCCACAGGTTTAAATGTCCTTAGTTTCACTTCACTGCCCAGTAGGTCCCTGACCCACACACATTTATTTTTCCTCATGACTTTCATTCCGGGCAATTTGTCTTTTTTTTTTTTCTTTTTTTGGCCGTTCCCTCCAGTGGGTCACAACAGAGCAGATCATCTGTCTCTATTTTTCTGTTTTATCTCCTGCTTTAAAACCTTATTTTCCCTTTTTTGTCTTATCTCAACCTCTGCTCCCTGATTCAATCTTCATAATGTCCATGTCTACTCCTGGCAATACTGGTCAATGCCAGGACAGGTTAGGTTCTCAGCATCTCAGCAGGACACTCACAGTTGTCAATTTGACGTTAAAACTTTCTCATTCAATGTCAGCTTTAGGGAGGAGTTAAGTTTCTGAGTTTTTGGTTTTATATTCTCTTGTGTTCCTGTAATTAAAAGGTCTATTTGAGAAACACAAATTAATATAGTCAATCATTGTTGTTATGTTTTCATTATATTGACAGTACATTTTTTTGTGTTTCATATAAACATAGGCTGTGTTCATTGGCATGATGATCAGCTCCTCACTCTGGGGAAACATTGCTGACAGATATGGCAGGAAGACGGTGAGTTACAAAGACATGACTTATTCCCACGTTTTCTGTGGGACAAGTTGTTTTTGTTGTTTTGATCGTCATTCTTCTAACACAGCTCTTTCATTCATCTCTACTGGTATTTACTCACAGGGTCTGAAGATGAGTGTGTTGTGGACTATGTTTTATGGCTTGATGAGCGCATTTGCACCGATTTACGGCTGGATCCTTGTCCTTCGAGCTCTGGTGGGCTTTGGCATTGGAGGAGCTCCACAGTCGTGAGTGAACATTATAACCGTTGGAACAACAACAACAACACCAGTGTTTTCTCCTTTCAATCAGCTCCGCACTGACATCATAATATTACTGTTTATCAGGGTGACGCTCTATGCTGAGTTTCTGCCTATGAAGTCCAGAGCCACCTGCATCCTGTTGATTGAGGTAATTACTACAGCGTAACTAGCCATTAGTTACAGCCCACCTCCAAATCTTTTGTTGATGTGATCCAGATAACATCTGCTTTAGAATTCTGCTGAATAATATTATTGCCATCCCAGTGCATTAGACTGACTATTGTTACCCTGCAGATATTTTGGGCCTTGGGAACCGTATTTGAGGTTCTTTTAGCCATACTCGTGATGCCTACTCTGGGCTGGCGATGGCTACTTGGACTCTCCACCATTCCTCTCTTCATCTTTGCCATCCTGTGTTTTGTGAGTATGATTTTGTCGACAAAAAAAAAATAAAATCTGTATAAAGACATAACAACCTAAAGCTATTCTGTATTCTGCTGTGGTCGGAGCAGTGGTTGCCAGAAAGTGCTCGATATGACGTGCTGACAGGAAACCAGGAAAAAGCTCTGGCCACACTGAAGCGTGTCGCCACAGAGAACGGAGCACCGATGCCGCTGGGTAAACTAGTGGCTGCCAGACAGGTGAGTCTGACTCTGCAGGTGGAAAAATTGTACAAATGTTCTCTGTACATTACAAAATAAATGTTACTTATTGGGTTTTTTTTCAGGAGGATCGTGGAAAAATACGAGACTTATTTTCAACAAATTTCCGCTGGACCACAGTCCTGCTGTGGTTTATTTGGTAACCTTATAATGCAAATCAAATGCAACAAACAATGACTTGATACTTAGGTATAACCAACACCTGTTCTCCTTAGGTTTGCAAATGCATTCTCCTACTATGGTCTGGTTCTTCTGACCACAGAGCTGTTTCAGGAGGGAGGGGCTTGTGGAGGTGAAGTCATGGAATACAGTTTTCTATATATTTGTTTTGTTAATCATCATTTCTTCTTCTTTTTCTTACCAACCCCTTTTTTCTTCTCTGTCTACTTTTCCTAATCTACGTTCCTTCACCTTCCTTTTTTACTTCTCTCCTCTAGTGTCCAAAGACAATAAGATGGAGCCGCAGTGCAGCTTGGAGTGTAAATATCTGAACTCTGACGACTACAAAGATCTACTGTGGACAACGTTATCAGAATTCCCAGGTATAGATTTGGAAATATTCTGTAAATCGGGCAGGGAAGCGCATTTAAAGACTAAATTCTACCAGTTATGTATTAACTGTAAGATGCATACTTCTTGCATTTAAAGCCTGATCATATGGAAAGATGATGATATATTAATCTATTAATCCAGATCATGTACTAGTAATGGAAACGCAAAGTGAAGTCGACTTCTGAAAAAATATACATTTTTCAATGTTTTTATTTACTTTATAACTTTTTCCTTTTTCTTTAACTAGACTAAGCTTTATGTCCTTTTTTCCAAAGCATCAAATACAGGAAGTGATCCTCTTCTCCTTCTTTTCCTTTTGACTTAACCTTGATTCAGGGGTTGCCACAGCAATCAATATTTTCCATCTCCCCCTGTTCACTGCATCATCAACTCTAACTTACTACCTCCAACTAACTACCTCCATGTCCTCCCTAACTTCATCCATCAATCTCCCCTTGTCTCCTACCTGGTAGCACCATCTCTGGGATCATTCCTCTACCAATATATCCACTGTCCCTCCTCTGGGACATGTCCAAACCATTTTGGCTTCTCTCGCTTTTTCTCCACATTCTTAAAAAAAGAGCGATAAAATAACTAATATAATTTTGTTATTTATAATTTTGAGGAATATGATAAAAATTTGCACAAAATCTTATTCAAGATTCATCACCTTGCTCGTCCATAGATATTACACAGCAAATATTTGGGTCAGGGGTCTGAAATACTACAGCTATAAAAAAGGCATAATTGAGAACCATTTGTTATTAATGTCATGGTCAGGTAGTTGTTTTTTTTTATATGCGATAGAATGTTTGCATTAGTAATGTCATATGCTTCGTGTCATCCAGGCCTGCTGGTCACTCTGTGGGCCATTGACCGACTGGGCAGGAGGAAAACCATGGCCTTGTGTTTCTTCGTCTTCTCCCTGTGCATCATTCCGCTCTACGGATGTGTCGGGAGGTAATCTGCCTCACTCTTTTATTTTTAGAACAGCTAATGGATTCTGAACCTTTTGTTTGCCCACCCTTATTGGCACGGGTCAATCTCTTGCAGAGCATCCATGACAGTGTTGATATTCATCGCCAGAGCCTTCATCGCAGGAGGCTTCCAGGCTGCTTACGTTTACACTCCCGAGGTTGGCTCCCTGCTGTAGTTACACTGTAGTGATTTGTTTGTAGTGTCTAATATGCAAACAGTTAATTATTCAGCGTAAAATCAGTAAAATCTGTGACTGAGCAAAGAAAAATCATCTGCTCTGGAACCCCTCAGGTGTATCCAACAGCAACCAGGGCTTTAGGCCTGGGAACCAGCAGTGGGATGGCCAGGGTTGGAGCACTCATCACTCCATTTGTTGCTCAGGTAATATTCAGTTTTTTGACAACAAGAACTGTACAGTATAGACATTATCATACAGATATTGTTTTTTTAAGATGAATGAATAAATGAATGAATGAATGTTTACTGAAGTCGAAAATCGATAAAAGCATTCACCCTATTATAGCACCACCTGCAGGAGAGCAGGGGATAACTTTTTTGTGTTCACTTCAATCAATCCAGATTTTGAATCTGGTCTGCCAAACTTGTGAAAATTTACCTTTTTGTTACATATTTTTAATATTTATTATATATATTGTATATATATAATATCCTGCTTTTCCCTGCAATGTCCGTATTTTCCCAATAGATGGCGCAAAAGCTAACTTTTAGCATAGAGCCCTCTGTTTTACATATAATTTTTTGTAGTTCACAAGAATGGCCCATTTCCTGGTGCTCCCTTGCCCCTCCCCCCGGCCCCCATTAAATTTTGAGGAGTCGCTGTGGCCCACAATCAGAACTGAACTGATCCAATATTCCCGAAACCCTCCCTGCTCTGCATCCTGCAGGTCATGTTGGAGTCTTCTGTGTACCTGGCTCTGTCAGTGTACTGTTGCTGCTGCCTGCTCGCTGCCATCGCTTCCTGTGCGCTGCCTATTGAAACGACAGGCCGCGGTCTGCAGGATTCCAGCCACCGTGAGTGGGGTCAGGAGATGATGGGCCGGGCCTCAGGAGGAATCCCTCATTCTGCCTCCCAGGGCTGAGATGAAGCCAAGCTGCAACTCCACGTAGGCAGCCACAGTGGAGAGGAGCTGCAGGGAGGGGCATCGAAAAGAAAAACAAGCTCTGTGTCCATCTCCAGTCCTTTCCTATGACCCCACGAGCCAGGCAGCACAGTCGTTTTACATGTCACAGTAATTATCTGTCATTGCTGTCACAGGTTTCCACAGTATTAGTGCAGACAGGGTGACTAGGAAAAAAACTGAAGCCAGAAGTGATGTGAAGAAATGATTGACACAGTGAAGATGGAGGCTGAGGTTGAGAGAAGATCAGGTATCAAGCAGTTGTCTTCTTTTCAACTAGCCGCAAAACTACCTATTCATTTTATGGTACGAAACCGACTAACTCTCAGTGAAGAGCCTCCTTCACCTGCAGTCTCAACATTAGTGCGTCGCTAAATAACATATTGCAGATACTGTACAACTACGAGCTTTAAAATGTTGCATTTCTAGAGAGGAAATGCTGCAAAAAATGCCAGCAGATCATTTGACAAAGTGTTAAGCTGTAGATCAAAAAACTTAGATCCAGTTATTTAAGAACCAAACAAATATGACATTTAGATTCCAAATCTTAAGCCAGTATTATTTCTCACAGTAATGTAGATCAGGGGTCCTAAAGACAAATAATTGAGAACTACTTATTCACCTGTTTCTGTCTCCTCTTAACACCTGGCAGTTATTTTCATTTAGTTTTGCCCACAGATACAGGACAACACTGCAACCAAGGGGCTCAAGGTTCAAACTGTCCATAAAATGACATCAGTCACACCATTGCCTGTTTTAGAGTGCATCAGTTTGACTTTTTCCTGGGACAGTGAAGGCATCAATTGCGGCAACGGGCACATGATCCAGCAGTTGTGATAATTCGATAAGTCAATATAAGAAAAAAAGTACGAGGAACTGAGGATAAAAACTGCTGTTTTGACAAATTATTTTATTTATTAATAATATTACATTATATTAAAGGAGGTTAAAACTGAGCACAAACCATTATTAAAATGTCATGACATAAAAATCACATTTACATTAGTACAAATTGTTGTAAAAATAGAAAATCTGAAGAAAATACTAATTTGTATTATTATGACCCAAAGAAGTCTGACTTTCTCTCTCTCTCCGGTGTGCAAAACCAACTACAGCATTTGACACAGAGCTACTTTCTGTCATTCTGTGAATTGTGTATTGAACTTGTTTGGGTGTGTTATTTGCTTTTGTCTTGTACAAACATGACATGTGCAAAACCTTGGTCTACGTGGTCATTTGAATAGAAAAAAAAAAAAAGATCTGTCTGTGAGTGAGTCCATTCATGTGACTGTTCCTCTACTAAATCAAGTCATATTTCATGATCTGAGAACTGTTTTTGATCTTTCTGTGTTAATGCACGTACACACTTCATGGTGAGATGGACGACTCTGGTTCTGGTATTTCCACTTAGTTCTGTGGCAAATATGACAACTCCTTTTCTCGCAATATTAGCTTTGTTCTATTGGAACTGTAAAAAAGAAAACAGAACTAAGCCAATAACATCACTGCTCTGTTTGCCTACTGTCCAGTCACTTAAATTGTAAAAAAAAACACTTATTGATGTAAGCTGTGGCTGTACTAATGTGGCTATTTCTACAGTCAGTATACAGATGATGATAAACATCATTAACATCAATTTACCATCTCTAGTGTCAGGAAATAGTAATTATTTGTAAGGATTTGTTTGACAGATACTGTGTCTGTGCCTGCGATTGCAGGAACTTATAACATTTTCAAAGGCAACCTTTGCATTCCATGGATTCAATTCACAGTCGAGCTTTTCCACCGAAGCCTTTTCGTGCAACAATCTCCCCGAAGAGCCTCGCTGCCTCCTCAGCACATCCTCTGTGAATGGTGAGTCCATAACCTCCATGGCCATAATTGTGTATCACCTGGATGTCACACAAAGAATTTGTATAGAGGGCCCATACATGTATTTTCATTGATCTTTTTATTTGAAAAATTATTTACCTCCATTTTAGTTGCACCATCAAAAATGAGCTCCCTCTCCAGTCGTACCTTGCTTCTAGCAGGTCTGAGTCCAGTCCAGTCCTCTATTTTCCTGGCATGCTGATGTGAGACAGAGGACAGGTGTTTGAGCTGTGACCACCACCACAGGTGCTCGACAGTAAGTCTGTCTCATGAAATCAGTAAATATCTGGTATATTTATTTACTCTACATAAAACAGGTCCCAGAGTCTTTGACTTTCCTAAACAAATTCTACAAATTAAAGATTCCTCAGCGGATTTATGTTAAATCAAGCCATTGCCTTTAGAAATTTGTTCATTTTGTTTAAGGATATTTTAAACCAATCAGCTAGAAATGCTGACACTGAAGTCTGAGATAAGCACAGTGGGATGAGGTGACAAAGTACAGAACACAGTTGTCTATATATAACACCACGGCGTCACACAGGGTCAAGTTTGTGAATTGCCTGTTGTAAATAAGAACAATAACGTCATGATTTGTACATGTGAAAAAAAAAAGTATTATAAAGACAAGTGTCATTTAGTGAAAAACCACCCGTGGCTTTTCTATGATCAGTATTATCCAAACAATGACAACTGGAAAACCAGCATTGACACATGCTCACATGGAGACTGGGCACCAGTTTGCAGGCTTCTTCCCAGATTGATTTGTGATCAACAGAGTTGTTTTGCTGGCTCCAGTTTCCAATCTGAAAACAACCGCCCACCGTCACCAAATGACTCCTGCAGACAAAAAAAAAGGTTCCTTTTAAACTACAACTTGTGAACAACTCATGGAGTTATGGCTACTCCTGATGTAGATGTAGATAGACTAGCACAAATAACTTCTGTGGAGAGAGACTTATTAGGAAAACTGCAACAGCACGTTACCCTGGAATGATGTACGGAGAGTTGTAGTGTCCCTCCTTGAAAGTGTGGGTTAAAATCCAATGCTTCAGCCATGGAGCCTCTACCTGATGAATAGAAACACACAGTTTTAACAACAATAATGTTCAAGTTCGTTACAATAAACAAAAAGAGATAAAGGAACCTTAGAAAAGGGGCAAACTAAGGCCCGGAGTCTAGATGCACCCCGTTCAACTTTGTAATATGGCCCAAATTTTTCTAAACATTTCTATACCAATTGTTTTGTATAGTGTATAGTAGTATCACAATGTCACAATGACAAGGAGTTTGCCTTCCTTCCATCCTTATCTTAGTTCAACGAAACGCTCCGTCCATCTGCTCCTGGCCTGGCTTCCATGTCCACTTTTGAGACCAAATGTTGTCCATGAGTCTAAAGGTTTGTCCACCCTTGTCGTAGAGATTACATTTACCTTCACTATCTGACCACGACCTGGCTGCAGATCAGGATCTGGCTGAAGATCTCCTGATCTCACTCCACTGCAGTTTATGATCACATCTGCCCCCAGATCTGCCAACTGAAGACATTGGTGTTCAGTTACCTACAGGATGATCCTAGTAAGTTGAAGAGTAGTATAAACAAATATTTTAACCAACCTCCTTGAAGGACTTTATTGTTCTGTGGTGAAATTTAACCCCTCGTGTCGTCAACCTACAAATAACCATTACTTGTAAGACAAGAAACTGGTAACTGGTATTTTTTAGCTTATTGTTCTTTTTTACTAAGAAAAATAAATTGATGGTTAGAAAGAGTTTAAGGTTGGTAAAGAACTGCATTGATGTCAGGACATTTGGGATGACTACTTGTCCATGCAGCAGCAATGACACCTGTATTGAAACATTAGTATTTAACCAGTCCTTTAACTTTTAGTCTCTGACTAGGTTTTAAAAATGTCAGATGAAGTGTAGGTGAAGTGTCTCTTTCCTTTCCCTTCTCGTTGCTTTTTTTACTTTACTTACTTGACAGGTTCAAATTACTTCAAACTCAACTACCTTTGAAGACTGTTATTATAACAATCAAAGTCTGTTCATTGGGCTATAAATTATATATTTATGGACCAATTAACTGAAGACAAAGTCCTTTCCATCATTTTCATTGTTCAGTGTTTTCACGCCACTCTTTATTGGCCTATAAACTCTGCTTCAAACCAGTGGTGTGATGAGGTTCAGAGTTCAGCTCTGAGCCTGTTGAAACCCTAAACTCCTCAAATAACCGTGTAGAGAAACTCACCAATCCATCAGCCAGGGCAAGTAGGATTTACCCTCAACCATTAGGGCAGTGTTGAACCATCCATATCTGGATGAAAGCAGATGAGATAGCAGCAATAATGCTTGTCAATAACAAACGTAGTCTGTGATTATCAAGACTTTTAAAGCAGAATCTTATCTTCAATTAAAGCTTGAGCGATTGGTGCACGTACGTATATCCAGGAAACATCTGTAGCTCCCGCTCTGTGAGCTGTCTGAAGCCCAAGACAATGTCCTTGAAGGAAGGTTCCTGCAAATATGAAGAGGGAACCTTGTCGTTACATCATCACACCACCATGTCTAACTAAACTCCCATCTACACCGACTTTTAAGGCTTTACCAGTTGTTTTATCAGTGTGCAGCTGGTTACTGTCAGCTCCAGTGTGAACACAGGTTAATAATCAACTTAATCCATCAGGTCTTGATCATTAACATTCACTTTTCAAACATTTGAATTTAAACGCAAAAATGTTAATTGTTATAATGCTGAATTTTTATAAATATGAGGCCATGTGGTAATTTTTCAGATATGAGAAATGCTCCGATATTGTGCAACTGTTCATTTTAGCTGATGTTGCACATTGTGTTGATGTGTAGTATTAAAAATATGAAATGTTATTTTAGAGTGTGAGCTGTAACTGCTCCATTCTACTTTGTGCTATCAACGAGGCAAGTTCTACTCACAGGAGCTGGTTTAGTGCAGAGGTTGTATCCAGACTGCAGGAATATACCCATCTTCACAGACTCTGGTGATTTGAGGAAGCTCAGCAGGTAATCAAAAGTCTCCTTATTCCATTTCCTAAAGGTGAGGAAAAGTGTGACACAAATAGGTCACATTCTCTGACCAGGATTTGTAAATGTTGTTTACCTTTTACAAGACCTGAAAAAGAACTTACGTCTCCTGGACATTGCCTTTATCATACAGGTATGGCTGCCAAAACCCAGCAGCACCATCACTTGTGGTCAGTGGTGTGAAACAGTCAGCATACACATCAATGGTCAGAGGTCTGATGGTTGAATGGTAATGTTCATAGATGCTCTGAGCTGTTGCCAGCCCAGCAATACCTGCTCCAATCACTGCCACACGCATGGCTGTAGAAACATGGGACACAATATACAATAAATAATATATATATATACACATATATATACACAAACCAAAAACCATAACTTTGTAGCAACTCTTCCAATCGCATTTTTTTAATTTATTTTTATTTATGTAGCACATTTCATGCTCAAGGCAGGCTCAATGTGCTTTACAAGGTTTTAATGTGCCCCCCTGCACATAAAACAACTCCCAGGATTTCAAATGACCATTATGGTTTTATACAAAACAAACAAAAGTCATGTCCAAAACTATTCCTCCAAACAGCTGTCTAAAGACTGAGAACAGTGGATTTAATGTGTCTAGAACAGGTGTTTCTGTGAACTAAGGTTAATAATAAGTAAAGTATTGAATGATGCAAAATGCTTAAAGCCTCTTTAGACTACAGTATATAAAGGGGGGATGTTCGCTTTGCAGGGGAAAAGGTATAAGGATAACAATAATATAAATTAAAAGTACAATTTGGACAAGGTTGGCGGGCTGCATGCGGCCCCCGGTCCTTAGTTTGCCCTGGTCTGGTCTTGAATGTTGTGCTTACTGCACTCAGCTCTTTGTGGAATACTTCTGACATGCCTGGTTTATACAAACACTGATCAACACTGAAAAACTAAGCGGATGGAGATACTATACTTAATACTCCCCACTACAGAGAACTGGAGAAGGTGAAACGTTTTCCAAAAACCTGAGTGTCCAGTTGCCTAACTAAACTCTTTAACCTTCACCATGACCTGGATCATCGATACTATACTTAAAATGAAGTCCAAAATAAAATAATAAACGGCGAAAGAACTTAGCATTAAATGTGTACAAACTTGACATCAACGTTAAGATTTCTACAACGAGAAGCTCTTCCTTATCGAGGATAAAAAAACCCAAACAAAAGTGTTTATCTTTAAACTCCTGCAAACTTTATTACTGAAGAAGCTGTCAAACGTTGTGTTACGTAACCGCTATGATTCAAAATGTTTTCGAGTTACATCCCCATTTCCTACATGAACGCATAAAACACAGTAATCTTATAACTTGTACACGATACCAGTTATGAGTTTAAGATAAAAAGTTTAACTTTACCATCAAACCTGTTTTCCACCTCAGGAGGTGACGTCAGACCGAGGCACTTGAACGACGAAGTCAAGTCAGTTCAGTTCAGGCGCACACTACCCTATTTCCAACCCTTGTCCGAGACACTTGGCTCCGGTTCGCACATGCGCAAATTAGGCATTATCTTAGACGGCAACTCCAATTGGACAAACCTCATGTAAGATTCTTTTACTGACATGTTGTGTGCAACCATAATTTCCGCTCTCACTGTCTGATTCTATTTGCGCGTGAAATATGCAAAATTTTTTATTTTTAAATGATTAATCCAAAACCAGTTGTGAGTACTCAATTATTCATTTATCCTCTTCTTCCAGTACAGGGTCTCAGGGGCAGCAGTCTCCACCACAGCCACACAAATCACACGGCACCAGACTGTGAATCTATGGGTGGTGGGCCCGTTGGAATTAAGTAAACACCATTTTCCTTTATAAGACTCCAATCTTTTAAGGTAAAGGCAAGGTTATTATGCTATTATACTTCAATTGCTAGAGAATATTGATTTATCAATAGGCAATACAGTGTAAAAGGAGGGAATAATCAGTGCTGGACAGGCCAAGCTGATGCCAGCTGTAAAGTAATGTAAAGTATATTACTGTACATTATAAAGTTTTATTTCAGTTATAAATCTAGCTGTTTTGTTGCGTTTGACTACTGCCACCTACTGGATTCTTTATCTACTGGTAGACATACCTACTGTACAAAACATTTGGAAAAGAAAGGTAGATGACGTTGTGATCCACACCACTGCACAGCAGTGAACAGGGACGGTGCCTTGCTCGGACTACCTCAGTAGTAACCTGGTCACTGGTGGACTCAAACCTAGAACCCTTCGGACCCATGTCCGGTTCCTTAACCACTAGGGCACTGCTGCCCCGTCGTTTTTACTGTGGGATTAATATAATCATTATTATAATTTTAACATAGAAGGAACAGTATGATTAATTATCCATCCATTTTTACCATCTTACCAGGTCGTCGGGGCAGCAGTCTCCACAACTGCCACCCAAATTACATTGCACCCAACCGTATCTTCCTGCATGTGGTGAACCTGCCGTAAAACAACCGTCCTAAACAGAATTTGAACCTTTCAAGAAGATGAAACCTGGAATTTTACTATAATAATAACAATGACATTGCCATTAGTGTGGGCCGGATTGAAGGCCTGCTTAACTATCTTATATTTTATTTTATATATGTCCAAGATTTGGGAAAATGTATTCTATAATTTGAATTTAAAAAATTGAAATTATTTTTATAATCAACAAGTCCATATATACTAATGTCTTATATATTTCAATATGCATATATGCAAATAATAGTGGAAAGAAAATATATAAATAAAATGCATTATCAACCAAGTATTTTGTGTCCCACTGCAGTGACCTCTAATAGGAGTTGTTACTGAAATCCTTTAGATGTTAAATTCTTCTAAGTTACTAAGATAAAAGAAGTCCAGTGAATTGACGCTACACAAATTACTTTTTGTGAATCACAATTATTTGAGCGCATCTTCATATCGTCCCGTGATGCCTTGCGGCATGATGTCACTCTCCCCACCCCGCTTCTCTCCATCCATCCTTCTGTTAGCTCCGCAGTAGGCAGCGGCAGCTCCGGCTGGTGGTGCATCATCATCATCACTATCATCCTCATCCTCCAGCCATGGCGTTGGTTACCCTTCAGCGTTCACCGACCCCGAGCGCCGCTTCCACGGGGAGCACGGCGACCACAGCGGCTGGGGAGGTGAGTTCAAGTGCAGGCCTAACTTGTGGAAATTGTCCGTGGAGGTGGACGGAGACGGAGGTGTAGAAAGGCCGCTAAGTGAAGCTGGACCTCCATCAGCACCGCCGTTACTTTACGTGTTATGCTAGGCTCTGAGCTAAAGGTGGCTAACGAGCGCCTGGGATACGATTAGGAGGATGGACGGTGTCCACACGGTTTATTTTCCTGTCTCTCTGTGTGGTTTAAATAACATATCAAATCAGTTTTTGCTGTTCATTTTGTGTTGTTAAAATATTCTGGGCTTTTTTTCCAGCAGTGTTGCCAGTAGTATTAGCAGTAGCTGTCGTCTGTTTATGAATTTACCGCTTGACATTGAATATGATATGTAGCGTTTACAGATTTCATTTAAGGCGTTGTTTTGACGAAGCTGTAACTTCACTTTTAGGAGAATGACTAAACCTTAAAATAATTGCTACTGCGTTTTTATTTATGTGCACAAGAATGTTAATTATATTTTATGTTCTCTTGGTGTGCTGAGCAGAAGTAAAAAAAATATTCGTCCTTCGTGTGTACTGTGAAGTTTACAGTATTTTTTGTTTGGTCTTAATACATTGTGCAAAGCTACTGGACAGAACCATCAGCAGTCCTTGAAAATTGCATAAAATATCATTCTAATGAATAGACTGCACCTCCATTTCTCTTGTACTTTGTGAGCAAACAACTTCCTGAGATTTAAACTGTTTTCTGTTTAAAACATATGTTTTTAACTCTAACACTTGGAATATAAATTCGTCGTTATCTTTTAAACTTAACCGGTTCGTCGACATCCTTCTAATTATACGATAAGTACAAGCGCTGTTTCAACTGTTTCTTAAAACCCACTTAATGTATATTGTTTAGCTGACTGCAAAATAGTTAACCTGCCAGTATCACATAAAATGTAAACGTAGAACCTTTTTCTTGGTGCATTTACTTCAAGCTGTCAGATGAGGGCGCTAGTTACGAGGCAAAATCAGTCAATGTTCTTCAATGCACTGCCAAAACAGAGAAATCAGGCTGGTCATCTGTGCTGTGTTTTTTACAATCTATAGTCCAAGAGCTCCAAATATTTTTTGACAAATATTTTAATGTCACTGTCCCTTATACGGCTGCTGCCTGCAGCAACAAGATTCCTTTTGTTAATTATTTTTTTTCTTAAACCGAGTCATTCATTGAATTATTCATTTATTTGGTGTCATGCTCGACTTGTTTTTGTCCAACTGGGTCTTATTCTCGTGGTCACTGAAGTCTGTTAGTGTCACATTTAGGGTAGATGTGTAAAGCTGGAGAGAAGCTGCTGCAGCTATGATGTCATCTTTTTGTGAGGGGTGGGTGTGGTGGAGCGGTGCAACTGTCGTTGAGTGCAAGGAGAGTTGTAATATTTGAAGAAGAAAATACGCAAGCACAAGGAGGTGCATTTCTATAATAACTACACTGGAAATACCATTGTTTGTTGAATTATCCAGTTAGTGTGTGTAAAAAAAAAAAAATCAAATCTCAATGACGTAAGACATTGGACACTGGTTATCTTGGCAGATGTTTGTTTTCTTGATTACTTTAAAACCTAGACTCTGTGGATCAAGACACATGAAACACCCCTTACAAAAACTTAAAAAGTAAATGAATAAAATATTAGTTGGTGCAGGTTTGTTTTTTTTTTTTAAAGCTTCATAATGTGGCATAATACTTTTTGTATATTGTACATAATCATTATTATAGTATATTGCATATTAAGTGCAATGCAATTGTCATAATATGTTAATCATTTCTAAAGTTTTCATGTGTATAATTCAGTAATGTATCTGTCTTTTTGCTTTTGCAGGATTTTGGGAGTGAAGATGAACGTCGCACAAATCAAAGGTAAAATTAGGTTTTTATTGGAATACGTAAATGGACATACACATTGAGTCACAGTCACATTTTTTGCTAGTAGAAATGTCTATTAATACACCCACATAAACAAGTTAAGTCGACAAGCCAGTGTAATTATGTTATGAAACTCCACCTAAATAAAGTTTGCAGTTATACCGCACCTCTCCTCAAGCGCCTCCTTTCTAGTAAGTTAGTTCTTCTAATAGCTTTATATTTTGATGATCGGTTCTATAGCAATTATAGTAATATTACTATAAACAGAGGATAGGAAGGTTAGTGTGCCTTCGTATTTGTGTGTTTTTTCGTAAGCCAATCTTTGTTTGATAGTCAAGTCTTAAATTAATTCAGTCTTACAACCCATTCAAATGTCTTTTATTTAACAGGAATCATTTATCATTGGTAATGACCGTAGTCATACTAATGTAGTACATTTCATCAATAGCGGTATATCTACTCGGGCAACATACATATCCATCAATCATTGTTTCATGTTGCACGACAGACATGCAGGTGGCTGTAAAGAGTTTGAGGCTACTTTTTATGTACATAATCAGTAATCCTCTTCCTTCATTGAATTCCATATGTGATCCTTCTGAATATGTTTTCATACATTTTAAATTATGGAACAATTCACAGATGAATTAAATATAAATCTCAAGGGTAGTGAAGGCAGAACATTTGTTTCAATTTTGTGGCCCTACTTGCAATATATGTTACTATATCTAGACAAATCATGTATTTTTTTTCTTACGTGTAATTATCCATAATTTACTCTGTTAGAATATTCTTTCCAAAATTTGACTTCATGTTATTTTGCAGAATTAAAAAGAACTTAAAATGGAAGCCATGAAGTTATGGCTAAAAATGTTACATAAAAAAGTTAGTGACCATGTAGGTTAAAATGCATGATAAACCAACAGTCTGTTTAACTTCAATGATATCTGTCTGGCCAACTATGTGATGAGATGATTGCACACTTCCAAACTCTAGCCCTTCATGTCTCTGCTGACACCTGGGGGTATCCAATGTTGTCTCTACACCTCTTTAGTTCTTTTTTTGTGACAAGTGGAAACACTGTACCGTGTGCAAATGATTCCCTAAGGCACTGTGAGAACTGAAATGAACTTCTGCCCACTGGTTTCTCTGTATAATGAGGTGCACACCTCTCAAACAACCATTGGTTTTAAGGACATCAGTTCCTGTTTGGTCCTGTCAAGGTGCCTTTTACTACTATTGCAGCGAAAAAAAAATGTTTCGATATGGTGGCTTGACTCCAATAAGCAACTGTCCTTTGGAATTGAACAACAACTCATCACACCCCACACCCTTCTGTTGAACCCCAAAAACTTTTCTATACTCCTTTTTCTAGTCACAGTGATAGTGGTCACAGACTTGATTTTGTCATTATTTATTCACTGTAGTATCATATCGTGTTTATGGTCATCTGTCAAAAAGTGCTGGCCACTTTAAGGAGAGAAAGACCCAAAGACTCCTCCTTTATAAGCCTGTCTCTAATTAGATTCAGGAGATCTGGGTAATGGCCAGTTCTCACTGCCCTGTCCAGCCATGCTTGGCCCAAGTGTTAAGCTCCCTGGAAGCACCACCTTGGATGCTGTTGACCCACAAGGTGGCATGGATACCGAGACATCCCATTAGGAGAGTTGCCAAAATTCTTCGGCTGCCCTTTTTTCTTCCTGCAATTGTGCAAGTGGTCTCAGTTTTCCCCAGGAAGACCAAGGAATCTGCACTCATGCACGGAAATACAGTATGGTTTCTTTTTAGCTGTAGATAGTACTGGGTGATGTGATGTCCGCTTTGTCGGATTACTTGGTTGAGGGAACCACATCTTAACAATTTCTTTATTGATGCACCTTCTTTATTCAACACCTGGTTGTACGCACTGACGCTTACACTGCACCATTTTTGTTACACAGCAATTAATCATTTTCTACCTGACCCTTCATTTGAGGTTGTGCCATTAATAGGTGTTTTCTGCATTATGTTTTATGAAAGTTTTTTTTTTACGTTGTTTCCTCTTAAAATGGTTAAGTTGTGACAAATGGGTAATTATTCATTATATGGATCATTAAGTGGAGAACCCTAAACCAGTCTATGGGTGAAATGGTGCCAGGACGCTGAGAAATACGGGTAATTCTTTTTTTTGGTCCCAGCTGCCCTATACTCGCACTTGATCCTCAATCCTCCACCCTCCATCCTCAATAATGCAACTATATTTGATAGGGAAATATTTTCTTAGTGACAACAACAACCATAAACTCAACATAATGCAGATAGATTTACACTCTTTTCAGTTTTGTGTAATTTATTCAAGATGCTAACCTTTGATACCAGTCTGCTAGCAGAAAATTATAGGCCGTGTGCACTTCAGAAACCCTTGTTGGGCGCATGCACAGATAAGGGTAGGGAGATTTTATAAGTAGGAAAATATTTCAGAATCCCGTGTATTTTAATTTATTTAGGGGTATTTATTTGTTAGACGACATAACGACCAGTGCAGGAAAATAGTACCAAATATTTCACCGGTCTGTGGCGCAAAAAGGGGAACACTGCCCTAAACCATAGGCTGCACTCCCCTACTATCTTTGATACCAGCGGCAGTGCCATTAATGAGGAGACTATACTTTAATGTGAAATCCCTATACCGGTGAGTCACATAGTAAACTTGACTGACGGTGACCTACAGTGTTGCAAATGGTGTACAATAAATAAACAAAAAATGCACAACATTATAAGGAAATATCTAAAACCGGATCGAGAGTTATAACGGTGGGGAAAAGTCTGAAACGGTTGGGCCTGTATTGACAGGAGAATATGGGCATCAGCTCTGTCTGACAATTAGTATGGGACAAGGAGAGACAAGTACAGCTGTATGTGCCTAGAGCAGTGGGCGGAGTCTGCAGTTTGTCCCTCCAGGCAGGAGTCTTGACTCACATTCTGAGACTCTCAGATGAAGGATTAGGAGAGGAGAGCAGAAGGTGTGGTGTTGGAGTAGATGAAGCGCTTCGACTGAGGAAGCACAGATGAGCACCAACCGTCGCTTTGCCTGCCGGTCAACCTGTTACTCAGGGTGGTTACCGCTGTTCAACTGTATCTTGAGGATGAGTCAGAGGATATAACTCCTTTCAGTGAGCTGAGTCCAATCCAGAACGATGCATCTGGGTCTAGAACCCATTCAGAAAGCCGTGATGAAGATGCTTCCTTACTTTGCAGAGAATGCCGTGCTGACCCAGAGTCAAATTAACCGCATGTAAGTTGAGATCATCTCTTTAAGAATGGGCTTTAAACCTTTACAGGACAGTTTAGTGAATTTAGGTTTGTTTTATTTAAGGTTTGTGTTATTGTTTTATTGTGCCACTTTATTTAAAAGACAAGTTTCTTTGTCACAAATGTAAAAGTTAAGCGTATGTAGAGAACATGGTCTGAACCAGTTCTGAAGGCATCTGGTTTTCTCCCTGCAGCTGACAGTTCAGAGGGTTCAATGTTTAGGCTGATCCTGATCCTGGTCCTGAAGTGTTGGCATACTTATTTTTTGTGCTATGAAAGTTAATCATGATAAACCATCGCAACTTTGCCTTTGGCTTGTTAACTGAATCTTTGTTGCTTGTTACAGGAAATATTTTAGGTCTAGAGTTTGTGGAGAAACTGTTAGCAGGGTAGTGCATGGCCGTAGAACAAACATCTGAGGTAGTGCATAAAATATCAGTCAGTATAAGGACTGTGAATCTGCACTGCTGTGTAGGTGAACATACCAGGACATGTCTCGCATGTTGTCAGATTAGCTCAGTCTACCTGGCCATTAGGGTACTGTTGGAAAAAAGAAGTACACAGAGCTTGTCAAGGTGGTAGAGTTTTGAAGTGTTATTTCAGTTGGATTTCAAACTCTGGGAGTCCCACACAATTCACCCTGTTTGACATTACACATGGGATGGTAAAGATGTTGACTGGTGTATGAACAGAAGCAAGAATCTGTCAGGAATTTGACAGAAGCTCTTGTTGAGAAACGTCCACCCCCATGCTTAGCTCTCTGTAGGACTTTGTTTCCTTCCACACTGGGGGCGGAGGGAATTTTATTGAGAGGTGTCCAATCATCATTTATTATTTCTACAAAGCTATCTCTTTGTCCCTGCACAACTTTTCTATACAGATTTTAAAAGATTGAATAGAGTGTGTTCTTTCTTTTTTCTTTTTTTTTTTTTTTTTAAAAAAAGCTATTTCAAAGCCATGGACATACTTTTTAGCAGAGTCATCTTTTGACTATTAATTTATCAGATAAATGTGTTTTAGATAGGCTACATAGGCCACATTATTTGTTACACATTGTAATAGTTGGCAGAATGAACTTTTCTGGCAGAATGAAAGGGGTTTACCCTTTCATTATATATATGTATATATGTGTATATATGTATATATATATATATATATATATGTGTGTGTGTGTGTGTGTGTGTATATGTATGTATGTATATTTATAGTCCAAATGAACTAATTCACAACAAGAACAAAGAATGAAAAATAAAATTAAGTAATTGCTGCCAATGCAGCCATCAATTCCAACCACTCTCTACAATGCAACTCCACATGCCACGAGTTTGGAGAGGCACAAAGCACTCATTATTTCATTGGATATCAAAGAGTTAGACAAACATTATGCTCTTCCCTCTGGATATCATAAGTATATGTTAGTACATAATAAGTGCATATTAAAGTACATAATAAGTACATATGTACATAAGTACATAAACGTATTTATTGTGTAATAAAAACGTATCTATAATATTCCCCTATGCAGTATATTTCACACCCTTACTGCTATTAACCCTCATTAGGCTGTATTACCATTTACCATACAGATTTATGATAGTACAATAGTAGAGTTGTAGAATGGAAATATAAGACATAAATATTATGTACATAAATTAAATTTTTGTAGATGCTTGTATCCAAAGCGTCTCACTGATTAACATAGGTATGTGGTTCCTCTATGAATCAAGCACAGGACTCGCAGGAGGCAGATGTACAGCAACTCCTTTTTTTGATGTTGTGAACCCTTTGATAGCTGGTGTATACTTATTGGTTTGAAGTATCTGTCACAAAAGGTAAGCATGATGATTGCCATCATATTTAACATAGAAAATCAGAATAAGATCAACAAACACTTCTCCACTAGGGGGCATGAGGGTCCTTGGTTAGTATGGTTCGCTCAATGTAGAAATCTTGCTTCAATTGATAAAAGGACATACTGTGGGATTTGGGGTTAATTTTACACAAGTGTACACACCACAAAATGGATACTTGTGAGTATTCAGTCACAAATATCAGTAAAATCACATACTAGTGACTACTAATAGATAATGATGTCTGACAATATTGGTCGGCCGATATTATGGGCCTGATGTTAGCACTGTTTTGTGATATTGGTAAGATCAATACCGGTTTTTCTTCTGATAATAAAAATACAATATCATGATGCCTGGGTCCTGACTAATTAATGAGACCTTTACCTGAGCTTTGGCAAACTCTGACTTATATTGTCCGCCAAAAGTTCCCTATTTTGGATATATATATTATATAACTTTGGGTTACAAATATATTATATAACCCATTGGAGCTTTACCAAGAAGTAATTTATTATGACGATCTGCACATCTAATTTTGAGGCAACAATGCTAACCATGAGACCATGCCCTAATATTTTGGGAGGCATTGGTAAAACATCAGTTGAGCTCACTGAGTTGCTAGGGAACACATAGAGAGAACATTGTCTATATATTCCACCCTGTCAGGTAGATTTATGAATATGCTCCCTTGGAATGAGTGCGTTTAGCCTGGAGGAAACACCTCAACTCCTTTCCATTATGTCATCCATGTCACTTCCAAAGCCTTACCTGAAAAGTCAGGAATTTTACAGGCAGGTGTAAGCAGTGTTTACTGACACTTGAGTTACTGTGCCAGTGTAGCATTGCTGACAAATTACTACTTAGCAGTTGTAGCAACCTTTGTTTACATCAACCTACCTACTGTTTGCAGCAGAGATGGACTTGAATGATGGCTGTTTAGATACTTGAGTTTTATGCTTCAAATGCCGCAGCAAGGCCTTTTCACTCTGCTGGCCATTACTAGATTGATATATCGTCATATAAAATGTCTTGTTCAACCCAGTTTCACACAATTTAGCTAATTTTATTTGTTTCCTTTTTTCCTACAGCCTTAGCGAGAGCTTCTTCATGGTCAAGGGTGCTGCCCTTTTCCTGCAGCAGGGCAGCAGTCAGCAAGGCCAGAAAGCACATCCACACCATAAACATGCAGGTGAGGTCCACATGTTGTTGTGTATCTGTGTAGACCACCTTTTTTATTATTATTATTATTTTGTGCAAACATGCCAGCGTGTTTTCTCTGTCTGATTATTACGATTATTAGGTTTTTTTTAAATAAAAGTTGTTGTTCTGTTTTCTATAAAATCACCATTGATGTAACTGTTGAAAACAGCTGTATTTTTATGCCACAATTAAAACATACTTGAAGGACATCAGGCTGGTCTGACAGGCCACCTGCATGGAGTGATTCAGCAACAGCCAGGAGCTAACGTGCTGCCAAGTCATTTGGCATCTTATGTTTGGCACCGTTGGTCCTCTAAACTTAGCCTCTTTGTCAGGAGGAAAACCCATGTTGGCTGGTCAGACTTTGTTCTCTTGAACTTTGGCAGGAGAAATACTGTGTCAGTGCCATTTCCAACAGACTGGATTTTAGAGAGAAAATGGTTCCTTAATGTTAACATTTACAAAATAAAGCTTTTTTTTAATTATTTCGAGTAGTCCAGGTCATTGGGTCAAATAGGGGTGATAATTCTACCATATTTCCAGAAACGTAAATAAAACAATAACTTCTTCAACCTTCTACATCATGGATTTTCCCTTTTTTGTAGTGTGGTTAACCAGATAGTTAGCTCTTTAATATATATATATGTATATATATATATATATATTATAAGCCAAACTAGGAGGAGTTAAAGATGCCAAAGTTCTCTTCAGGAGAGACAAGGATGGACATGATCAGGAATGAGGTCATTAAAGGGAACAACACAGACAGGAAGGTTTGGAGAAAAATTCAAATTAAGTTGGTTTGGACAAGTTCAGAGGAGGGATAGTGGATACATTGGTAGAAGAATGATCCTAGAGATGGAGCTACCAGGTAGGATATGGAAAAGAAGACCATTACATGTGGTATTACTGGTATAAAAACATATTTACCTCATAAGATTATAAAAGAGATGCAGATGCAGAATTAGAGTGAATGCTGCTGGTTATGTTCTTATTCCAAAAAGAGCAGACTTTTATCCCTCCTAAAACCCTCAGACTTGTTTTAGGAGCAACACTCAGGTTATTAATGTGTTCAAATTGTTGGTCGTAGCTTTTAACACTAGAGAGCAGTGTAACTCTGGGTTCCTAGATGAAAACTGCAGCAGTCGAACTGGTTCTTTTTTTCTTTTGCTGGCAGAGGCATGTTATTTCCAGCTACTTAACTCATTAATTTTTATCATAGTTTTAATTAATCCTATCATCGTAGCATTTTTGAAAATTAATCATCTCTAGAATTGTGTTCAGACTAAACCGTGGTCATTATCAGCCATCACTGACGATGATATGTCTCAACAGGTGATTTACCTCAACACCTCCAGGTGATGATCAACATTCTACGTTCAGAAGACAGAATCAAACTGGTACGATCTGAAAACATACATATAAACACATATACACACACACACACACACACACACACACACTCGTAATCACCACAGCCAATAACCTGGCACCACAAACCCCCCGATTACATTTTATTGAGCACTTAAGATGCCTATTTGCTGGTTGCAATTATTTGCTGGTGAGAACACACTCTGGAGAGCATTACCAAATGTTTCCATTGTCCTTTGTTAGGAACTAGATACCTGCTCAAAGTTTGGTTCATGTTATCGCTCATATTTTTAATCAACGTTTTTAAAAGATATGTTTGCGTGTGGGCAAGGTTTGATGCAGGGTTGTTTACTTCAGGTAAAAATCAGTGAAAAATTACTTAAAACCAACTGAACAAATCAAAACAACTAACAACTTGTAATGTTTTTCATTCGCATGTGTCCTTTTTGCAGGCAGTGAGACTGGAGAGTGCATGGTCAGATCGTGTGCGGTACATGGTTGTGGTTTACACCAGTGGGCGGCAGGACACAGAGGAGAACATCCTTCTGGGAATTGACTTCACAAGCAAAGACTGGTAATGAATGACCCCGAGGCAGAACTGACTCATTGGACTTTTTCTCACATTGTGTCACCTGTAGATTAATTATACTGTACACACATTAAGGGGTAGAATTATTGTCAGGGGGTTAACTCTTTCCTGTCCTATGCAATTTGGTAAATTTTTCATTTTTGAGCCGAGCAAAGATTTGAAATTATATGGTTGCTGCTTTAGTTATATGCTGGCTAAAATAAATCCTATTTCAACAGGTAAAGTCAATGAGTTAAGCATGTAAAACCTAGGGCAGGATATATAAATATATATAAATATATAAATATAAATGACTGAATTGAATAATAATTCAAGCTAAAATGCTTTTAGCCGTCTCTATGCTATCTACAGAGTAAACATTGGAATTGCATGGAAATAACAAAAGTATAATTACAATGCAAACCAGTTGTTTGCATTGTACCAATGTGTTAAGCTCGTGGCCTATAAAATTGTAAGACTAGAAACAATCGGTGTTGATAAATGAAGTTTTTCAGAGTAGAAACAGTTATTTAATTTCTTTTTTTTTCCTCCTAGCAAAAGTTGCTCTATTGGCATGGTGCTACCTCTGTGGAGTGATACCAAGATCCACTTGGACGGTGATGGGTATGATATTATGTTTTCTCTTGTATTGTCTGGACACCACACATTACATTGCAAAGGACACAGCTATATGGTGTGTCTGTTTGTGTTTTTGAACCCTACAGACCAAGTAAAGTTGTTCTGCATCTGTTGTTTTGCTCCACAGTGGTTTTACTGTGAACACGGCCAGTCGGACACATGTCTTCAAACCCGTGTCGGTGCAGGCCATGTGGTGAGTAATAAACAACCTCTGGAGCCACGGTGGCTGTCTCCTGTACTGTAACATCATGACACACCACAATATAAATCTTCTGACTGACACGCACACTGCTGCAGTGAGGCAACCAGCTGAGGCAGTGCAAGTAGGTTCTGCCACCTGCTGGCAGGACCATTTATGATCATTTGAATCAATTTTACTTATGAAGTAAGAAGTTCAAATTTTTTCATTGTCGTTGTAACACACCACTGGAAACAGTTAATTGTGGCTTTTACTGCCTTTTACTCAACACTTTGTTGAACTAGATTCAGTTCATGTTGAGTGCAGGGGGTGTTTTGCTCTAGTGGATTCGGTCCTCTGAACTTCCAGACACAAGTTGATTTTCTTACCCAAGAGGCTGACATCGCTTCACTCATAGAACTTATAGAATCCTAGTATTTTTCATAACACTAAAGTCAAGGTTTAATCCGGTTTGGTTTTGTCTCAAGGTCAGCCCTGCAGGTGCTGCACAAGGCCTGTGAGGTGTCTCGCAGGTATAACTACTTCCCCGGAGGCATAGCTCTCACGTGGACGAGCTACTATGAAAGTTGCATTGCATCAGAGCAGAGCTGCATCAATGAGTGGAACGCCATGAAAGACCTGGAGACTACTCGACCTGACTCGCCCACCATGTTT
This sequence comes from Paraplagusia blochii, assembly GCA_016785265.1. NCBI lineage: Eukaryota > Metazoa > Chordata > Actinopteri > Pleuronectiformes > Cynoglossidae > Paraplagusia > Paraplagusia blochii. The sequence goes on along the minus strand of JAFBJS010010019.1, from coordinate 62,184 downwards.
GTTGACAAGTCAGTAAACAGACCCCAACTGTGTTAATCTGTCTTCATGGGGGAAAGAGTCTGAATATTCTTTTGTCTTTGCTGTGTTTGGCAAGGCCTTCAGAGAGAGAGAGGACAGAGTGCCTTATCAAAGCCAAACTCAGAAGTATCATGACGTGTCAGGATCTGGAAAATGTCACCTGTAAAGAGGTAAATTATTATTTAAATCTATTTTCTGCTTTAGATTTTGCAGGACCATTTACACTTACACAGAAATCTAGAGAGTTACATCTAATCTTAATTTAAGTGCAATCAAAATATTAGTTTACACATTATTTCTTTTTTAAAATGTTATAACCCAAACTTATAAATTATTTAAGTTATGATTCATATATATATATATAAATATCTATATCTATATATATATATATATATAGCACAAGCCTGAACTTGTAAACAAGACAAAGTCCACACACAAATCAGCATGAGGTTTAATTTAATACAGATTCGTACAGAGTTGGAGCAGCAGATGAATTGTAACCTGAAGGAGTACAAGGAATTCATTGACAACGAGATGCTGCTGATCCTGGGCCAGATGGACAAAGCCACGCTGATCTTCGACCACGTCTACCTGGTGAGGCATACTTCTAACACCATCCAAAATATTGGTCAGACTTTTTCTGACATCATTGTTTTTGCGGTAAAAGGAGGTGAAAGGGCTAAGGAAAGGAAAAGGAAAAGGAAAAACTGCGCTATCTAAACTGTGTGTCTTCTGTCATTTGTTGTCAGGGATCGGAATGGAATGCCTCTAATTTGGAGGAGCTGAAGGAGACGGGGTCAGTGGATCTAAGATAAATGCTTGCATGATCTATATTTTTATTTTGACCTAAGCGAGGAAGAATGTTGTTGATGACCCGACTTGTGTCTATCTTTCCTTCTCAGTGTGGGCTACATTCTCAATGTTACACGGGAAATTGACAACTTTTTTCCAGGCACTTTTAGTTATCACAACATACGCGTATATGACAACGACACCACTGACCTCCTGGCTCACTGGAATGATACGTATAACTTCATCGTGAAAGCAAAGTGAGTCGGACATGTTTTAGACTTGAGAAGCTACAATTATTTGTTGCAGTACTTGGAAAAGAAAAGCTATCAAAGTTGAGGAAAAATATCAGTGAAAATTAAGTGAAATTAAGTACTTTCTTATCATCAGCCTGTCTCTTACCCCACAGAAAGAATCACTCCAAGTGTCTCGTTCACTGCAAGATGGGCGTGAGTCGATCTGCGTCCACAGTTATTGCCTACGCTATGAAGGAGTACAACTGGTCATTGGAGAAGGCGTACAACTTTGTCAAGCAGAAGAGGAGCATCACACGACCAAACTCAGGTTTCATGAGACAGCTGGCTGAGTACGAGGGCATCTTGGATGCCAGGTACGGCTTCTTATGTGTTTGTCTAGATCAGCTATACAAACAAACTCACAGCGGTCAAACTCAGATCTGGCCCCCTGTGTCAATATGTTTGGCCCTCAAGATAAAATTGAATGTGTACTAGAGTTAGCCAACCAGTATGAAGACCTTATAAACTGTCAGAATTTGTTATCTTAATGCATGCTCGCATAATAATTATCATATAATAATGTTATAGACCATACATTTACAAATATTAACATTAAAAATGTTATGGAAAGACTAAGAGACAGAATTAAGAATTTAAAAGCCCTGATGTAATTTCTAATGTGATTTCTCATGTGTTCATAACATTAAGCTTTGGCTGTTACAGATGTTTCCATATGAAAAACAATATTTAGGATCTGCAGAGAAGGGAAAACATGCACGTTTATAGTACATTTCTCGATATATATTTAAGTTGGCCTGTGACTTTTTTTTTTTATTTATTTCTGGCCCACGGTGAAATTGAGTTTGACACCCCTAGTCTAGGTGGAATTTATCAGAACTTATTTCAGTTGCAATTTGCTTTTAAAACACTCTTATGTGTCTTTATTATGTGCGTGTCATTTGTTTTTCCCTGACCTCTAAAGGTCATTTGCTAAAAGAAAAAAAAGTTTAGGTTATTTTGGATGAATTTTTTTTGTCCTCTGTTTTCTTCCTACAACCTAAAAACATGCAGGTTGGCTTTTCAAGTCAATTGGGAACTATTATACCAATTATAAAGCTATTGTTGAGTATAAATATGTCTAAGAATATAGATGAGGCAACTCCAAAAGTCACTATTAATTTTTTTTTATTTATCCTATTGTTTTTCTGTGGTTTCAGTAAACAGAGACACAACAAACTGTGGCATCCAGATTCAGACTGTGAAATGGCAGAGAGTCAGCAGGGATTGGCTCAGTGCTGTGGCAGTTCAGAGGCAGGGATGTCTCCCTGTTGTGAGGAGGGTCTTTCAGAGAAAGGTGCAACGGGCCCTTCACCCTGTAGGACTGTCTCACTAGACATCGACCCCGCCTACAACAACTACTATTTTCGTCGCCTCTCTGACTCTGCACTCGACAGCGAACCATCAACACCTGTGCGCGGCCCCCCTCTCCTCGGCATGGAGAAGGTTTTCATAGAAATCGAAGATGTGGAGCGAGATGCTCTGCTGGATGACGAGGCATTTGATGGTCATGAAGGCCTCCCCCTGCCCCATTTTGCAGCGGAGGGAACTGCTGCCCAGACCTGCAGTCGTGGCCCCGAACCCTTGGAGGAGCTGCGTCTGAGGCTTGAGGTCAACACAGTACAGGAGGAGGACGAGGAGGAGGTGCAGAAGGAGGAGGCAGAGATGGAGGTTCTGATGCAGCCAGATGATGGAGGGGGTGGAAGGGAGAAAACACAAGATGAAGACATAGAAGCTGATACAGAGGGAGTAAGGATGGATCTTGCGACCCTCAATGAGAACTCCAACAACAACAACCATTTCAGCTCTCTGTGTTACCACAATGTAAGTGTAATGAAAAAAAAGGTGATTAACACAGCGTATTCAAAGGTCAGAATACTGGAACTGTGTAGATAACTAGGAAGTTCCCATGATTCTAGTATAACATTAAACACAATGTCTCATACTTTAAGACTAAGAACAAAGTCAAAGGTACAAGGTTCACTTGTTACAAGCACAAGTGTTGAGCATCCACTTTGTAGAAGGGAAAAATGTTTATTACCATATAGAAAATATATTAGGTCTCACCAACCTTTGTCATCAGCATTAGGTTAGTTGACGCTTAATACAACTGATAAATTCTTGTACCATTTCAATCCTGTCATTCAACCACAATAGACAAAATCAGATTGTTAAGGTGCTGGCATCTGTTAACTTTCCAACAGTTTGTTTTTTTTTATATTTATTAATAATAGGTTTCTGTATTTTGACCATAAGGCATTATTTTTAAAAAAATATGCTTTTCAAATATAATCTTTGATATATAAGGTGCATTCAGAGACACAAAGTTGTCAGATAATTTGAATCTTTGGTAGGATAGCTCTCAACACTGTTCAGTTGTAACACATAAATACAATTGTCCATTTTTTCAGGGGTTGCTGCACCATATCATTGTTTTCCATTTCATGCTGGACCTTCTTCATGTCCTCCCTTACTACATCCATCAATCCCCTTTGGCCTTCCTCTTTGTCCCATACCTTGTAGCACCATTCCCATGATCATCCTTTTACCAATGTTACCATCTCAATCTGGCTTCTCTGGCCTTTTCTCTAAACCTTCCTGTCTCTGTTGTCCCTCTTATCATCTCATTCCTTAGCCTGTCCATCCTTGTCTCCCCTAAAGAGAATCTCAGCGTCTTTAACACCTCCACCTCCAGCTCCGCCTCCTGTCTTCTGCCTATTCCCAGTGTCTCTAATCCATCCATCATGACTGGTCTCGCAACTGTCCTGTAAACCTTTCTCTTTACCTTAGCTGGTACTCTGAATACAAATAAATACCAAACAATAAACTAACTTCTTCAGTTCACTAATCTGCCACAAATCCAACCAACTTCATCTTTCGTGCGCGAGTCTGACAGTTGGGTGATTTCAGTTTTAACCATGCTTGGTTCCTTCTTGTTCTCATCTGAGTCAGTCTTGTTTCTTAGTTGTTTCCAACCTTGAGTTTGACATCCAATTAATAAGCATGCCTCAGAGGCATTCAGGCCCCAATACACACCATAACATTATGTTGAAGCCCAGTACGTATTTATCCACAATGTCAAAACACAGTTTAGTACCATATTACTTCTTAATGCACTTAATGCTGCACTAGTCTGACAATCGGTCAAACCTCTCAGCTTCCCAAAGTTGTACTTTAACATTTGCCCTTCAAGGTCAGTAAAGAACCAGAATCTATTCATAAGGAGAGTTATGAGAAAATTAGAGGTTTTTAATTGTGCCTTATGGTCAAGAATATACAGAAATGCTAAATGTCTAATTTACAAAATGTTTGTAACATAGAAGCTCTTTTTCCTTTATATTTAGGGTAAACCTTTCTCCTTCCTGCTTCCTCCTAATTTCCCAACACTGAAAAGTCCAGGTCCAGAGTCCATCCAGAAAGTAGACCTTTCAACGCTGTCTTCCCCACATGGCCTTAAGCGAAGTCCACTTACAGTCCCAAGTGCTTCATCACAACAGTCCCTGATGCCATCGGGATGCTCCATAACTTCAGTGGAACCCCTGTACAGTCCTGACCCTGATTGTGCCAACAGTTCTGCCTCAACACCAACAGCTCGGCAAGAAGAAGAAGAAATGTGGATTGATGAGAAGCCTGAATCTAAAAACAACCCAGCTGCAGATCAGTCTGAAGTTCTTCCTGAGCTGGTGAGGATGGATTTTAGTGAGGGGAAGCCTGCGCTGCCCTGCTACCCTGGCCAACAAGGGGCCCTCTCACAACTGAGGACATCTGGCCTGGTTCGTCGCCATGCTGAGAGACTTGAGAGACTTTCAGGTTCTGCTCATGAGAGCCTGCACTCTCTGAAGCCTCTTCACTTGTGCCAAAGGTCCAAGAAGAGCCATTATCATATGGAGGAGGAGATGCAGTTCTCAGACTTTACTGGAGAATACATTCAATCTTCGACTCCATGCCAAGTTCGGATTGAGCCATTTGGGATGGGACTGACCAGTGAGGCTTTGTTGGGGATTGTGGGGCCTGGGCTGGTCACACCTATCTCCTCGCCTCATGGCTCCAACCTAACTCGCAGTTCCAGCACTGACAGCCTGCACAGCACGAGGGGGAAACCTGGCCTTGTGCGTCAGAGGGCACAGGAGATCGAAACCCGTATGCGACTGGCGGGGCTGACCGTTCCCTCCAAACTGAAGAGGTCCAACTCCTTGGCCAAGTTGGACAGTCTGGACTTCTCATGTGAGGATCTTAAGTCAGCCTGCTCTTCAGACGCAGGAACTCTTCTGCTCGTTTCCCTGTCCCCAGATTCAAATATGGGACCTGAGTGGGAAACCCCAAACAGCCCTCATCCCTGCAAGGATGCGTGCGCTGCAGAGAGAGCACTATCAGGTGAGCACAGAAGCTGACACATCATCTGGAACCCTCAAACCAACTACACAGCCGATTGTGTGTGACCTGCAGCTAGAGAGTTTGTTGAAAATCCCTGGAAAGGGAGAGTCCTAGGGAAGAAACTTTTTAAAAGACAAACAATGCCAACTGCTGTCCTGAGGATAAACCACTTCTCTTTTGCCGCATTTTTCCTCAATCAACTGCTGTTCCCAGTCAAATAAGTCATATTGCTGTATCAGGCAAGTGTGTAAGCCATCAGTTCACCTCTAACATGGTCTGAGTCTGAATTAAGTGCCTTAATAATGAGTCCGGAGGCACAGCTGTGTCTTCTACTGCAAGAGGAGAAGGTACATGATAAGTCATAGCATCCACTGGTGCTGGGATTATTACAGAATAAACCTGATGAACCCAGTAGCCTGTTTTGATGAACTTAGGACCCTCATCAGAGCTGGACAGGAGGCTTTATGTTAAATAAATGTACAGCTGTTTACTGCACAGATCCTGGTGATGATGATGATGATGGAGGCTTGTAAAAATGAATGGTTACCTCATGTTGCATTCATGAAGCTAGTTCTCTGAGAAGCACTGGCCTAGAGTTTGACTTGCAAGGGCATAATGTTTAGAAAGTCTGTTCAATGCATTGCTGAGAGTGAATATAAAGAATGAATATCAGAGATTTGGAGTTGCGGCATGATTACTGTTTTCCAACAAACGCTACAGAAATGTTTCTGAGTTTGTTGTTCCTTTGCACTGCTTTATTTTTTCGAGTGAATACTGGTACATAGCAAATTATCTTCCAACATATAACATTGGTGAAATGTTATTGACCTCATCCTTCCCTTCAGTCAATGGTTTGTAAGTAGGAGGATGGCGTGAGAAATCAAGCTGCAGTAGCTTGAAATCCTGTGTGACAAAAAGAAAGGAATTTCAGAAATCCTGAAGTGTGTATATATTTCACAAGTCATGCGCAGAAACCACTAAAAAGCAGAACCTGTTTTGCTAAGTTTTAATCCTACCATGAGGGTTGCCAACATTTAAAATCATGCTTTTTTTTTTTTTTTATTTAAATGTGAAAGACCAAAGTTTTTGACTGTGGCACCACAATGGAACGGCCATTATAGCTGTACAAATATGTGAATTCCAATGTCAATCATGTCATTGATTTAAATGCTGTCAAACCTTTTTTTTTTTTTATTTTCTTTTTGCACCTTCTTTGGGAGAAATGAAAACGACTTCTTGAGTCATTGGGCTTACAACTGTTAGCACTCATATCATCCATGAGTCTTAAAGCTGTTGTCACACGAGCCTGGCGGTGATCACTAAAGGTTACTTCATGGTAATGTAACCATTTTCCTCTATATTTATGCAGTAATTTTTGTACTGTACGTTGCTGTCTTTTGCAAGCATATTGCACTTTTTATTTAGGTCAAAATAATGTACTGTATGTGTTCATTATGGGAATAAACATTTCTTTTACATTATAAATTGTTTTTTATTGGCTATTGCAGCATAAAGGTTTTTTTTCAAGGACAAAACTCCACTTCTCATGCATGCCTAAAAATAACAATATGGGGACACTGAAAGCAGCTAAAATTGGCTAAACGTGGTTTAACATTTTGCATCTCTCTGTTTCTAGAACAGGCGTGGGTAAACTTTTAAACTCACGGACCAAACTGTTGCCTAAAATTAAAAGTGGTTCTGGGTCAGGAGTAGTTAGATGGAGGTTTTTTAAGAACTGTACATGTAAAATCATAAAGGCTAGAAATCCTTTTAGCTCTTTCTACACCATCTATTGGATGGAAAGGGTATTGCAGGGAAAAAAAGTCTAAAGTATAACATAATGGACATGTTTTGTGGTCCAGATGAAAAGCCAAACTGACAGCATCAAGGCCCCCGGGCCTTAGTTTGTCCAGGTCAAGAAATAACTCATCAACATCTTCGAAAATAAGAAAAAGAAAAGTTGACAAAGTAATCACTTGGCTTTAAAATTCAATTACCACTGATGACTTTGAGAAGTCTGTATTCTGTTATGCGACTGCATACATTTGTGTGCTTTGCCTATTCCTAACAGCTAGCTTATATAACATATGACTTTCGGTCACTGTTTGTATGACATCAGTAAATTACATGAGTCTCACGCTCTTGTTCTTCTCAGTATGACTGAAACTTGTGTGTTCGGTGTATGGTGACCAGTTGACCCCGAAGGCTATGTAGCATGTGTTGAGTAGTTACTGCAGCAGAGATGCTATATATTGTCAATCGTTTCTGCTTTTGATTTTCACCTAAACACACATGAAATCCCAGACCTTTCCAGGAACATGAGCGGAAATTTTATGGCCGGGCTACTGAAAACATGAGAACATGACTCGTAGAACAATGGAAGGTTACAAGTCAGTGTGCCGAAAATCCTGTGGGGTGTTTTGACTTAAGAATGATCTCACATAAGAGACAGTTTTTTTTTTGTCTAGACAACACTGAGAGTGACCTGCAACACTTTTCCAAAACAATAGGGCCAGTTGGGAATGTCCCGCTGATTCCTACACAGAAAGTAAACATGCAAAACACTTCAGTCTGGCTGTGGTCTAAGGTGTTTTTGTTTGTTTTTTTTTTCTTTCAGTGATTTCTTGGATACCATTGTTTTAATATCAAAACATACTATATGTTGTTTTCTATGTTGCTACAAAAGAAAAGTGTTCGGTTCAAAGTACCTACGTTTAGTGCAATTACTGACCATTACCCAAGACATAAGTATTTACGTATGGAGTGGTCTTTATCTTTACTACCTTCCTAGGATGAAATTGAAGGGATTTTAAACCTCATTTCACTATAAACATGGACTCAGTTGAGTAAAGCTGTCTGGGGACAGTTTTTAGGCATAATTTGCTATTTGCTATTAAAATTAAATTTCGTACACACTTCATTCTACCACTGCTTTGATGCAGTTTACCTTACCAACTGACAATTGACAAATGAATCGTGGTGTTCCACAGGGCTCAATCTTAGGTCCTATATTTTTTTTATCTATTGAAATGGACTCAACCTGGTTTGATATTAAATAATTCAAATGCTTCCAAACTAGTAGACAGATACTGCCTGGAAAAATAGTTTTATTCCACTTTAAAAGGGATTGTGTGGGACGGACTATGCTGACAGAACTGTGCATAAAACATTTTGTAAACATAAACGTGGATACAAGATGAAAAAACTAAAATCAGACTACTCTAATCCTTTAACTGTATTTTCTACTGATTCATCTTAATTGTTGTTGGGTATTGACTCTTTTAAGTAAATCTGTCCTGGAACGGTTTTTGGGCATTATTTGCTATTAGAATTGTTTAAAATTACATTTTGTAGACATTTCATTCTTCGACTGCTTTGATGCAGTTTGCCTTTCTGCCTTTCTGCCTTTCCACAGATACAACAAGATGAACAGACCAAAATCAGACTACCGGTACTCTAAAACAGTACGGTTCTGGTTCTTTAACAGTATTTTCTACTGATTCATCTTATTGTTGTTTGTCCCCTATAACATTGATTCGTCATCAGTAATTTAGATTCTGGTTAGGTTCTATCCCAGGCCACAGTAAAATGTCAATCTATTTATTTTTATATTGTGTCCTCAATGTATTTGTATATAAAAACTGCTCTGTACTATTGTCAGACTGATTGATTTAATTAATTATGTGTTTTGTTTCAGATCTAGAATCTATATTTACATCTCTGTGTCTTGTGAATATGATTGCGTATATGAAAGTTTACCTTTCTAGTGATTGTGGACAGCAGAGAGAAAAAAAAAACAACTTCATGTCTGAGTTTCTCCTGATTGTATTAGTCAAATGTGCTGTGACATCACATGGATGCAATATAACGCTCCCACTGCTTGTGCATTTAAGGCAGGACTAAACTTCACCAAACAACCAACAAAGAACACACTGTCAGTCCATCTAAGGCTATTGACTCGGCTACTTCTTACCGGTGAGTGTTTTAAACCACAACTTTAATAGCAAAGTTTTTATTTGTTGTTTTAAAGAGCCGAGAACTGTCATTTTAAATGTGTTGTACTGACCAGAGCAGAGTGCTTGCAGAATGCTTTTTGTTATTTTACACTTTAGAGATATTAACTGTTTGGTCCATACAAACGTTCGTAGTTTACGGATCTGAATCCCTCCACGTAGCAATATGTTGATGTAACAGACCACATGGACATCAAGTGATCAACCCTTGGCATTCCCTGGTGACAGGATAATGGACTAATTGTTCAATGATGGCTCGAGGGAGGAAATTTCCCTCAGTAACTCAAAGAGTATACAGACCGATCAATGAATGCTGAATTTAATGCACCGACACAGGCTTCAATTTGCTCGCTTCATGTGATCAAAAGAAAAATTCTCCTTTACTTATGTCATAGGTTGTGGAGCGTGATGTTGATTTTTCATTGTATTCCGCCCTGTTCGTATTTTTGGACTGCTATAAGTAGTTATATTCTATCTGTGGGGCTGACCAGTGTGCAGCTCAGTCAGTTGATAAGACCACAACAGTCACACACAGGCAGAGATGAGGCCTGGATCAGGAAACAGACTCATGGTCTGGAACATTGTTCATTGTGGCTCTTCATGCCGGTCTGCTTACTGCTGCAGTTTAGAGGGTCCAACCTCGTTACACTGTCAGACAATTGGAAGGACTCATGGTAGAACCCAACCATAACCCTAATACATAATCACGAGTAACAATGAGTAATACTGTCGTAAACAAAGTGTTAGGACATAAATCACAGAAAGGGAATGGTGAATAGCTCTATACTACTGAATGCCTTGCATAGTTGAGCTAAAAGTGTAGTTAAAAAAATGAGCAATGTGAGCAACCGTAAGTTTATTTATAGTTAAATAGTGCATTTAGCAATAAGTCAGCTCACAGAAAATGTAAAGTCTGGTCTACTACTGTATGTCAGCTTGTAAATAAACCAGAAATATAAAAAGTATATCTTGGTAATCTAAAAGAAGGAAGGAAGGAAGGAAAGCAAACTCCTTGTCATTGTGATCCACTCCACTGCACACAACAAAATGGGACTTCTTCAACTAACCCAGCACCAAAGTGAACAGTGGGCAACCATGAGCCCACTGCTAAAGGAGGCAGAACAGTTTAAAGCATTTTACAATTGAAGGATGCTGTTGTTCATCCCAATTTTTGAGAGGAAATTTTTCCTCATTATATTAAACCCATCACAGTAGTGAGCTGGGAGCAGCTTGCCGAGCCAGTGCCCTCAGCAGTGTGTGGGGGCGATACCATGGCTCAGGGCACCTCACTGTTAAGGGGATTCGAACTGGGGACCTTGCCTACCCAAGTCTGTTTCCTTAACCACTAGGCCACCAACTGTCCATTATCTATAAAGAGGAGTTTAACCTGATAAATTAAAAGTTGTTTTATTACACAACAATGAACAATATTTGACACTTCAATAAGTAATAATTAACTGCAGTATCCTTTCAGGTCCACTGGTTAAAATTAGTTTGACACCGCTGCTCTAGTCTCACCATAAATAAACCTTTAATTTAAACAGTATGTACAGTACTTGTCCTTAATGAGACTGTATCCAGTAACCAGTTCCAAAATCCAGTTCATCCCAACCTTGCCAATTGTCATGAAACACTAATGTCTGATGGAGCATACCCCAACACCCCCCACCCAATGTTGGGGCAGTGATGTCCTAGTGGTTAAGGAACTGGACTGGGGTCCGCACAGTCCCAGGTTTCAATCAACCAACTACCAGGTTACCAATGAGGTGGCGCCCGTTCCCATTCACTGCTCCCCGGGCGCTCAAAGCTGCCCACTGTTCACACATGGAGTTAAATGCAGATGTCTTTCTTGGTGTCCTTCCTTCCTACAATCTACATCCACAAATGGACAACACATTTATAATTATTCTTCATACAAATGACCAGTAACCCAGACGTTCTGAATCACTTAATGGTCCAAAACAACTGATCTTTAAAAATTTGGATTTCATAAATGTCACATGACATGAAGTTTGTCCAAAAGTTGAACCCATGTTGACATTGCAAGTGCTTGAATAACCTGACTGAGCGAATAAAGCAGTTAGTAAAACGATTCAGCACTTCATGAAAACAGCGTCTGTGTGACTCTGACTGGTTGACTCCCGAAGAAAACTGAGATCACATTTATGTCCTCCTGTCACTTGTCTTGGTCTGCAGAATTTAGTCCAGCTCTGTCATGAGGTTAAAAGTATGTTCTGTTTTACAGACCAGAATGGGGCAAAACCAGGACAAACTGGAAGGAGGAGAACAGGCCCAGAGTGAAGGAGCGCTGGAGCCCAATCCTGACTTCTTGGGGGCAGGTAGTAATGCAAGTGATGTCATGGAGGAAGAAGGCTCCTGTTCAGAGGATGTTGGTAACACCAGGGCCCGTTTTGGAAAATCAGACACAGCATGTCTGGCCGAGTATCCTGGCCAGGTGCCAACAACACCTCTGAGTGAGAGGCACATGAAAATTCGGTCTAGTGCTTTCGCGGCCCAGGAGTCAAGAGAGGGAGGATCGGCCGCGGGAGGAGTCGACAGAAGCAGGAGCGCTCCACTGACACCTCAGGAAAACAAGAGGAACCAAAGGAGTTGTGCAGCCCTTGAGGAAAGAGCTGCAGTTTACAAACGGTTCAATCATCTCCTGCGAGAAGAAAGGCAGCTTCATCAGGAGTTTGGAACATCCTCCAGGACCAAGATGGAGTATCAGGATGATGGAGACGCTCCATACATGAATGAACAAAATGAGAGCTTTCCAGATGGGAGTCTTTATGACGATGATGCGAGGAAGAAGATGAACAGGCCCAGAGCTCAAGCCAGAGGCGAGTCCATTCCAAACAGACCTGTAAACCTGAAGATAGAGGAAAATAAAAGCGAAGAAAGACTGATGTGTGAGATGGAGCAAGTTTTAGATGACTACTATTCAAGGAAACCCAAGGTGACTGGTCAAGGTAAAACTGATAAAGCGTCAAGGTCCTACTCACATAGAGACACGGGTGAAAAAACAGACTCTGATTCAACATCAAGTCCAGTCTCACCTACTGAACCCAGCTCCATTTTGGAGAAGTTACTGAAGCGAAACCGAAATACACCAACATCTCCTGAAGTCAAAGAGAATGTTGTTCACAGGCAGGACCCGGTGGATCCTAAATTCAACCCTGATTTAAACTTTGACAAAAGCAGCAATTCATCCTCTTATCCTCAAGTTTTGAGAAAAAAAAAGGTGAAGGACTCACCTGAGGAGAATGGCACATCTACTGTAAATATAGGTATCTCAGAGAGATCAGGCCACAACAGAGAGAACGAGACCCTAGACCAGTCTGACAACTACCCTGTTATGAGGAGATGCAGCAGTGTCTCTGAGAGGAATAAATCAGCAAACACTGCCAGAGCAAGACCCGTCTCAGAACTAATAAAGGTTTCTATACAACTGCATGAAACACTACAGCACCAGGTGCAACCAAAGACGTCTGAAGTGAAGACTGATGATCAGGGACAGTCAGTGAATGTGGCACAGATGAAGGCCGCCTTCGACTCACCACAGAAATCTCCAAATAAGGCTCTGGAGAGGAAGCCGTCAGTGAGGAAAGGTAAGGTTTTTTGATTTTTAATTCTAATAAATCTACTATAGTAAAGAAAGAGTATTGCTAGAAAAGGGGAAAATATTGTTGTCTTGTTATTTTGAAGTGTGAACAAAAATAACATACTGTAAAAATTGGACTACGGATATGAAGAAAATTAAGATGACACTTAAGATTTAGTCTTTTAGTGCAGGAATCGTTGGCCTTGAAGTATAAATGTACAAGATCAGAATATGGGTTAGGGAAATGTCGCCATCTTGTGGCAGCATAACATAGATATGGTACATTTTGTTCCAAAAGAGTAATGGATACGTCACATTTTATTATTCTGCGCAAATCATTCCCATTTAGACTAATCCATAAACACTAGTTAGATTTTTGGACTCACCAGTCCATAAATTATGTAGGTGATGGTGAGTGAAAAAGAATCGAGGAATTATGTTTCTACCTTCTGTAGAGAGAATTGTGTTGATTTGTTTTGTCCCCAAACTGTGCATTGTTCTGCTTTCACTGTTTCTTTTATCTGCTACACATTCGAGGTGTGAACAATTTGCGGTAAAATGTACTCTGCCATTAAATATCCCTGTGTTTCAACTGTACACCGGCGTATTACTATATATGGTAGGTTATAATATAACTATATCTCCTGTTTAGGCCAGTAAGTTGGTTCGTCCACTAAAAAATCATGAAAAAAATCTTATTCCCTTTATTTTTTTTATACGGGATACGATCATACTTAAGCATTAATCTGCCCTTATTCGTTTGTATTCGCATAAATCCGATTTATTATTATTTCTTAACAAACACAGGTCAAAAAAATGATTCCGAGCCCGTAGAACCTGCCTCTCTGCAATTGGTCAACATAGCTGTCTGTCAAACCTTAATTATTCAATCATGATTCGCCAAGCCAATTGAGGGGGCAGGGCCACAGTTAGGGCTGGGAAAAATCCGGCAGAGGAGAAAGTGGCGTCAGCAGCAGCCACAGCCAGAGCAGCAGCAGCATAGCGGCGTCGGCGGCTTCAGAATACTGGGATTCTGTTAGGTTACACGTTGGGTTGTGTTCTAACATTCGCTTTTGGGAATACTTAAAGTTTTCCTTTAAGAAGGTAGGTTGAAATTCATTGTTCTTTAAATGAAGTGTCCAAAGTTTTCTTTTATTTTGTAATAGTCTCCATTTTCCCACCTACATACAGAGGTCCGGTACAGAAAGTGCGTGCGCTAGCTAAAATGAACCCAGATATAACGTGACTTGGCTCCCTCGGGCTAGCCTTCAGCGGCCGTTAAACAAGTGACAGTGGCAGAAACATTGAAAGAAATGACTTAATTTGAGAACGTTTTTTGTTCCTTTCATTGAATTGGTCTTTTCACTGTAGTTCCGTTCATGAATCACCCATTACTGTGTATAATTAAGACTGGGTGAGCTAACCTTCTCCACAGTGCGGAAGGAAAAACTTAATTCGCCAGATAGATCCTTCACAGACCCAGCTCCAGGAAGCGGCACAACCGCACCCTCAGCTCTGACAAGGGATACAAAGCCACACAACAGATTTCCAGATCCACCTTCAAGCCCAGGCTTTATTCTGAGGGCAAATAAATATCACACCTTGTGGTTTGAAGTCCACTGTCGAGTGTAATAACCAGGTCCAAGGTTCTCTTTTGACCCACTCCCAATCTTATGTGGATGATACGAGGAGAAGGAAGTAGCGCATGGACGTGCTCGAGTATCGCGTCCCACATCAGGTGCTGTCACATAGAACATTTAAATCTGCGTTCACCATTTACACCAGTGTAGTTTATGGCGCCTATGACAGACATATTAGATTGCTGTGTCTGGGTGGATTTCTTAGTTCCTGCCTACGCGGTGGGTTCACTATAAAAGGTCTGATTTTAAATGTACCACTACCGGGAAAGATTCATTAATAATTTGCCACTTGATACAGTTTGCATTCAGACTGGGACTCATAAAGGCTGCGACCCAAATAGAAAGGTTCATCCCTTGTATCTTATTGTCTATTCTCCCCAAAGTGCCTAATTACAACATCATACACTGGAATGTCAGCACTTATGCCTTTCTCCTGATTTAAACCAATAATCTTTCATAATTTTACTGTCAGAGCATTTTCAGTGTTTTGCAATTGAGCTATTAACATGACTACGGTAATAATTCAGTTTAATGTGACACTTAGGGTTAAGGTTTCATTACATAGGAACAAAGACAAAATGGATATATTGGTTGTAAGTTCCACATTTGGAGAAAGTTTATATCTTACATGGAGGCTCTGTAGTTAATGGTCCAAATGCATGGGTACACAAGACATTTACTTCACTTAATAATTTTCCTTAACCATTTTGGCTTTTTTCGCAAATGTGGAAACTTGAGGTTTCAATATCAGTTGTCCTGAATCTCCCCTGAAGCTGCAAGTCATCCTTCTCCCATTTCAAGGTTGTTTTAGTCTTATCTATTCTTATGGAAATGATCCAAACATAATTGTTTTAAGGCAACACTTGCGGCCTGTGGGCCATTTGCATCCCACGAAACGATGTTTTGCAGCCCCCACTTAAATGTAAAAGTTGAATTCATAATAATGTTCTATAAATTTGTTCTCCACATTTTATGTTTATTACATTTATTCTTTTGTATGGACCACTGAAAGCTGACGTAACCCTTCGGTGAAATGATAATGTGGGTGGTGGGCCTCGATTTATTTGAGTTTGAGACCCTTGTTTTAAGGGCAATCAGTGTACAACAGTCTACCATGACATTAAAAATAATTCTGAGGCTGAGAATAATACATATTGAAATAATGATTTCTGCTAAAAAGATAAAAGTGTGATTCATGTCACTAATTAAAGCACAATATTTAGGCCCTAACAATTGGTCAGTGTAAGTCTTAATGCCCTTGTTTGGCTTCTAAAAGGTAATTGGTTTAAATGTTAAACCTCCTTGAAACAACGTGAATGGTATTCAGCTAGGCAGTAGAGAGGTTAATGCTCAGTCTACGCACCCAGGGAGGACACCCTGCAGTAGCAGTCATGTTTCGACTTGTTTAAACGTATTCCCAACACTCATGTGTTTGCTTAATAAGGTTTTTAACCAGCCTTCCCTAGGCTGGTCAGAGGAGGGAGGGGAAGTAGATGAGGAAGTGGAAGGGAACAATGTGTAAGTGTCCCTGCATTTAGTTGTTGGTTACTTTTGTGTTATGATCAGTGTATGTTGACATGATTGAATTGTTTTATCACAATTGTAATTCAATGTTTTGCCAGGATATCTTTTTTTTTCCATAATGTACATTTGCAATTAAACTTGACATTTGAGAATTTTAGTATGTAGCCCTTTTAGTCTATGTTCAACAGGTCAAGACATCCTGTAAGTATCCTATATGCATTTTCTGACATGGTTGTTTGGCCTAAGTCAAACTAAGTCAAACTCCACTTATCCTTACTGTTGTTACTTAACTTCACAAAGTTCTGAAAGACAGCCCTTGTCCCCTTTTGCACTGTGGGAAGAAAGGTCTGGCTGACTGGCCCCAGGTTGCATGTCGTTGTGCATGTTTACTGTTTGTTGGGGTGATAAGGATCCAACTATGGATTTGGATCAGGTTTCTGATAGAAATGTAATTGTAGTTTGTCAAATGTTGTGTAATATGCCATGGGGTACTGATTATATTATGACAACAATATCATAGCACCCCAATGACTGATTGAAACTTTCTTAGAACTTTGTTTTGCTTATTGCATAGGAGGTTCTTGATTTCCATTGCTAAAATTGGTGCTTTTTGATTGCACCCCTGTTGTTCTGTACAGGAAAAGAGTAGTAGTAGATACATGAAGAATGTACTGTTTCGTCCTTGATCTGAATCTGAAATTGCAGTTTATATTATTCGGGTTATCAACCAGTGGCAGCCTTGGCTTAAGAATGACAGAGGCAACTGCATCTTATCTCGTTGTTGCACTGGAATGCTGTTGGAATCTGATTACAACAGTGTTTGGTAGTCCTCAATACAGGAAGGTGAGTGAGGTGGAGTCTTGTGCAATTTGGGTGTAAAACATAAAGGAAAACTGGCCCATTAAAGCCTTCAAGTCTTCCTATTGAAGTGTTCAGTAAATGTTGCGGGAAGCTAACTATTCAGTCATTAAAAGTTTCTTCACAATAAGATTAAATTATGGAACAATAACACTGTGTACCTCAGTGGTTCATGTTTTTAATGTTTGATACTGATGACTTTAATATGAGACACTTAATCTGTTGCCATTTGTAGCTTCAGTAATTGCAGCAATTGCCAATGTAGTAATTTTCTTTTTACAACCAAAACTAGTGCAACAGGTCCATTTGGTAATCTGTAGGTTTTAGTTTGACAGTGTAAAATACTCTCCCTCTTCTTCACACTTCTTCATAAAATATTTTATTCTGGAAAATTCTCTAGTGGGATTTTTATCCTCTAACCAGAGTTATTCCTTGATACTGTCTAGGGACCTTGGTAATACCAGCCTTAACCTGGAACCACTCATAGAATTGGTATATGTGACCTAGGAAACAGTGTTTTCAGTCTGAAGGTTGAGTAAGAGAAATACAACACCATGTATGATCTAACTGTTGACCTTGAAAAATTCTGAACTGTCATTGTCACCTCAGTAATGTTGGTTAAAATTGGAATCTGTACCTTTTTAAATGAGTTTTACAAGCCACCAGGGTCTAGAGTACTTCCACATTTTACATGATTACATTTCTGTGTTGTCATTGTATATACAGTGTTTTTTGGGGCAGGCCTTATTTCTCTGACTCTACTGCTCTTTCCTGTCCTAAATATCTCACCCTGTAGTAATGTTATGTCATCTCCTGGTCACCAAACACACCTGAACAGATAACATCTGACATAGTTCTACACCCAACTGCAAACATGTGAGGTCAAACAATCGTATGGACACGAAACATAATCTCCGTCTGTAATAAAAACAGTTGCAAAAACCAAGTTCCCCATGTCTAGTTTGCCTCAGCAGATGTTACTCTAGAAGAAGAAGTGGAATCCACATACTGAAGTGAAAGTTGCATAGTTGGTTGAAATGCATCTAGTGTGCAAAAAAAAAAAAAAACTCTTTTACAAATAAGCAGGTTTGATGAAGGTGTGCGTAATTGTGTGTTTTTGGATGACAGTGTAGAAATTACTTTTTCACGGTTTGGTCACCTTAATGGGGTTTTACAGTCAAAGCCAAAAAGTAGCTAAAAATAGATTGTATATACACGTACATTGTATTTGCTTTATGACTGTGTATGAAAAGGTTGCTGGATATGTAACTTAGTTTGGCAGGACAATAAGTGTTCAGCCTGGTTTGACTGCATACTGCCTTTGGCACTGTAATGATAATGTTACAGCATTCCTATGTAAGGACCTCATATTTATTCATTGTCAGTCCTGAATGCTACCCATGCTCTTCTCATCAACACTGTGAATAAGGTATAAGACCAGGCATGGGCAAACTTTTTGACCCTCGGGCCACAATTGGTCCTAAAATTGGACACAGGGACCAAATCCAGAGCAGAAAACTGCATTGTTCGTTTGAAATAAAATAAATGTAAATATTCAAGACATGTATAAAACCTCAAATCCTACACTAATCCATTGGGGAAAAACATTATTACATTATTACAATAATTATTACAAATTATTTAATTATGAATAGATTGGCGGGCTGCATTGATAAGCTTAACGGGCCACATCTGGCCCCTGGGCCTTAGTTTGTCCATGCCTGTATAAGGAATGCAATATGGAGTTCAACAAATTGTGTTGTGGTATTTATCTATTTTGAGATTAGTGGTATTGTATTCGACTTCTTACTCTTCAGCGGGTCAAACATGTATCCACAGCAAACCACTTTGTGGTTTATTTATTGTTGTTGACACACTTCAGTTATAGTGGTTACTGAAGTTTTAGCAAATGCACCTCAACCAAAAAGAACTGGTTGTGTTGACATACAACTGTAATCATTTTTATCATGATGGGACTCACAATGAGGTGGCGCCCTACTTGACCATTTTTTACATTGTAAGAGGCTTAAATTTTGAAAAGTTATTAGTCACTCAGAGAACAACCATGAGGCATTAATTTGCTGCAGTTGGTCTTCATTTATTTGCAAATACAAAGATTTGTGTTATTGTCATGTGGGTTGTGGAACTAGAGAATTGTTTTTGCATACACAGGTGCAGGGCTGCAAAACGGAGTTGTAAATATGTTGTGTCCCAAATAGGCTACTGCACCATCCGAGGCCCAAGCATGTCAGAAGTGTTTAATTAATTTTATTAACATAAAATATTAATTGAAAACAGCAAGCATTTGTTACGTTTTGCAATGCTAAAACATCTGAAGCTCTTCAACCAGTGTTAGTTAAATGTGTTTAACAATTTAAATGTACAACATGGAATAAAGTTCAAAAAAAAAAATAAATGTACAACATGGTTTTTTGTTACAGTTTCGTTTACGTGGGTATTCACTGAATCTGCCAGTCTTCTGAAATGGCTTGCAGCAGTGGTCCCCAACCACTGGGCTGGGGACGGGTACCAGACTTTGGACAAATTGGTGCCGTGCCGCAGAGAAATAATGTTTCATTACTTCCACTTGATCCATACCCATATCAACAAAAGAACTGACCAATAGAATGGCTGGGATTCTATAATCAATAATGCAACTATATTTGATTAGGAAATATTTTCTCAGTGAAGACAACAACAATAAACTCAAAATGACGCAGAGTCATTGATACAAGATTCTAACCTTGTATAGTGGTCTGGTAGGAGAAAATTATAGGCTGTGTGCACTTGAGAAATCTTTGTTGTGTCCATGCACAGTTCATTTGGGTAGGAAGATTTTAGAGGTAGGAAAATATTTCAGAACACTGGGAATTCATTTTTTTAAGGGATATTTATCTGCCACAACTTAACGACCGGTCCGTGAAAATAGTACAAGACATTTAAGGGGTCCATGGCGCATTGGGGAACACTGGCTTACAAGAAGTGCTAACAATTTTATTATATTGTATTCCCTTCACTTCAAGTGATACTGCAGTTAGATGGAATAATCCTGGTTTAGATTTTAAACATTGCAAGAAGAATCTATGTTCTTTCCTCTTTGTCAAATATGAGAAACTGCTCTGTGTAAATAAATATAGCCTGCTTCTGTTTTACAGGAATAGAGCATCCCTTTTCTAGCATTTACAACCCTTCTAGTGTCCTGTTTAACAACAGTGCTTTAGGGATATGTGATTTTTCCGCTGTGTTCTGAAAAGAGATGAATTTCCAAGAGAAATGACATTCTGTTGAAGTTAAATCTAGGTCATCTTCTAATACGCTCTTCGTCTTGACCTGAATCAAATAACCTTTTATTTTGACCACCAGGTCAAAAGATGAAAAAAGCCTTTGTTAAGCTGATGGGTTTTACAGCAGACGCGTCAGACTTCAACACACCCACATCCCGACAGGAAGAACTTCCTGCTTGTATTGCAATCTTTGTCCTGTCGAAAACATGTCATATGAGATTTTCTTGCATGCACTCCTTCACTTTGCTCTCTTGCCCCACTCCCTGTCTCTCTCTCTCCGACTCTTTCTCAGTGTCTCTCGCTCACACACTATTACTCACACACAATGGAAAACAAACTCCAAATATGTCTCACATCCTGTTCTGTGCTTTGGTCTTGTTGGTGATCCAGGCTAGGCTTAAACACTTGTTTATTGTCTAGTTTGTAAGTTAAACTGAACTTTCATATTAGTTACTTCACAGATCTCTTTTCTGTTATCTATAAATGTGGGAACGTTTTTCTAAAGCATACTGCTAGGACTTGAATAGACCTGTTTTCCCAAAGCTACGTATTTGATCTGCCAGTAGTTTTTTTGACAGGGTGAAGATTTCAGCTGAATCTGAAAGTGTACTTTTGTTTGGCTTGGATTTTTACCTTTGCTTTATGAATATGATGCACTATGATAACATACATTTAAGTCTTTAAGTATATATCCAAACTATTAACTAAAATGTCTTTCCAGTAGTGTTGAATACTGTAGTATTCTGTGTTGCCACAGAAACAGTTCCACAATAGCTGCAACTGCGTAATGGTTTAGAGCAATTTTCCTGTTTAGTCTGATATAAGGAAAAGCTTGGGTTCTAAAAGTATAGCGTTTTAGAATAACAGTCTGTGTATTTCAGCCACTATTGTTTTTTAGGCTTAGTCATTTCACAGACCTCTGTGTTTCTCGTTACAACTCTCTCTGTGGGTTAAAAGTCAACCAACAACTATACACAAAGAAGGAACTTTCTTGTTCCCAGTGAGTTTGAACTGAAGTTTGCTCTGATTTCTTCCACAGATATGAAACGAGTTGTACGGCAGAGCAAATTCCGTCATGTCTTTGGCCAGGCGGTGAAGAACGATCAATGCTACGATGACATCCGGGTTTCAAGGGTCACATGGGACAGTGCCTTTTGTGCAGTGAATCCCAAATTTGTTGCCATAATCATTGAGGCCAGTGGTGGCGGTGCTTTCCTTGTTCTGCCTCTTCACAAGGTAAGTTTACCATTTAGCGCATTAACTTGTTTTGTTTGTTTAAATAAATGTGTGGTTGCAAAACTCTGGTGTGGTACTTCTTAAACACTGGTTTAGGTAGGTTAGGTACATGAGGGCTATTAGTGGGGTGTGTCTTTGGGTTAGATGTTCAGAGGAAGGTGTACCTGAGGCTGCAGCAATGGTGTGTCTCACATTTCCGCTGATTTTATTTGTCCTCTTAATTCATCACATCTATTTGTTTTGTTGCTAATCTACAGCCAACACAGCACAACACTGGGCTCACTCAAAAAAACCCTGCGCCCTTCTTTTCCTTATTTGCATGCTTGCAACTTTACACAACAAACTAGAACTAGAACTCTTTCACCTCCATCCATCCATCCATCTTCATCTGGAGCCAGGTCGTGCGGGCAGCATTCGGAGGAGGGATACCCACACTTCCCTCTCTCTAGACACCTCTTCCAGCTCATCTGGGAGGATCCTGAGGTAAACCCAGGCCAGCCGGGCAACATGGTCACTCCAGCGTGTCCTGGGTCTTCCTCTGGGTCTCCTCCCAGTACGATATGACCCAAGGACCTCCCGTGGGAGGGGTCCAGGGGTCATCTGATGTAAATGAACAAGCCACCTCAACTGACTCCTCTGAAGGAGACATAGAGCTCCTCACCTTATCTAAGGGAGCATCCTGTCACCCAGTGAAAGCTCATTTCCACTGCTTGTAACCGGGATCACGTTCTTTTGGTCATAGATAGAGTTCATGACCATAGGTGAGAATATGAACGTAGATTCTGGTAAATTTAGAGCTTCACTTTTTGGGTTGGCTGTTCCTTGCTATTACTCAACCAGTAATCACTGGTATTAATGATTGCTTTAAAGCTCCATAGGAAAAAAATGGTTTATAACCAGAAGGATATATAGATGCAGTAAAATTATGTATTTTACCGCATCTATATATCTGTATGGTTTATTGGCCAATGTAATTAGTGTATCATACTGCAAGTTTATATCCTTTCTGGAACAAGATTTTTTTAAGGACCATCTAATCTATGTTCTCTGAACACATTAGGAGTCCATTTTATTTTTCCTGGCTGGTATAATAGCCTAGCAAGTCTTATAAAGCGATGGATCGGTCTTGTGTCCCAGAGGTCTCATGGGTGCCCTAAATGGTTGAATGAATCTGTAGTGGCAAGTGCTGACATTGTTTGTGACACATGTACTGCAGCATTGTCGACCGTTCTAACATGGGCCTGTAATTAGTGCACACTACCAGTGCACTGCTGTCATCTGAGAAGCCGTTAGCCCTGTCAGCAGAACAGAACTCTGCGGCTTTGCACCTTATTCGACACAGAATTAGGGCTGACGCCTTCACTGGCTTCTACTGTACATACATTTATATCAGGATTTGTATATCCCCTTACGACAAGTCATAGATATGACAGATTTCTTTGTTGATTAATCCACGTCTAGCCAAAGTTATGGATTTGAATAGATTAGACCAGTTATAAAAGTGGCTATGACTTTATGACTGGGCTGTTTTAGTGTAGTTGGGGTATTTGCTGAACAAAGTCCACTTTTACCAGTGAATTAAAAGTGCTCTGAGACAGATGCACTCATGTGAAGTGAAAACCGTCTCTTTTTCTGAAGTAAACGATTATAAAAAAAGCTCTTTTGGTAGAAGATCCTTCCATATTGAGGCTGGCTGTTACACTGTTATCCTTTACACACAGCTCTACTATAAGAAGAGACCAGAAAGGAAATGTCTTTCAGTTTGCCATGTTTGTGGGTCTTTAAAACAGCTGCCATACCAACTCTTCTAACACAACCTGACACAGTGGAGAAAGTTTAGTTTCAACATATTGCATCAATAAATCAGCCTTCTTGTATTATGTCTCTCTGTTATGCGTCAATTTAAAGTGCTATTTTTAAGTGGCTTCTAAAAAAAAACTGTGCCCAACTTTAAATTTCAGTATACTCTCTACTAGAGATGCGGTTTCCTGAAAGTGGGACAAGTGAGCCTGCAAATGGTGTGAGGAGACTGCAGTGCTGAGAGTCAATTGTACAGAGCTGCAGCAGTTGACATCATTTCAATAACAAATTCACCCACATCATTGATTTAACATTAATAAATAAATAAAAACATGCATATTATTCACCTTTGTTTCACTTGCTAATGGGTTCAGTGTAGTACTACTAGCTGGTAAAGTTTTGTTGTTGTTTAGTCAGACATCCGTTAACAAACAAATGATCCTGCAGTGATTTTGTAACAAAACATTAATATCAATTTAATCCAAAAGCCATTATTAGCCGATTCATATACAGAGATTAATTCAGCATTAAGTAATAATTCATAACTATTGGAGTAGACATTAAAATGTGTCTGTTTGTCCACAAGCTTGCGTTATGTCTATAGATAACCTATGTCAAAAACCTCTAGACTTCAAATTAGGCAGGTAATGCCCCCACCCCTAGTTCTTTTTCTTTATAAATATGAGAGGGCATCTGTCCTGCTATCCCATCTGCTTCTGTTGTGTCTCTCCCACTCTCCCACTTGTGGTGTGGACAGCCAGCTGCTCAGGGTCTTTGTCCCACACTTACTCCCAGCCCTTTGTCATTACCACACAAACCAAAGTGCAAAGATCCCCCCTCCCCCTACACAGTTATACCATATGTAATATTAAGCACTTTAAATGAGTTGCATTTTCTACTCCACTTCTGTTCAGTGTAACTCATATTTGTCCTAACCATATGTGTACTCGATGATGTTCCTGGCACCCTGACCCAGGAACCCTATGTCCGTGGCTCTGTGTCTTGTTTAGAGTCATTAGTCGGCAGAGCTTCGTGACTCACGGGGCTGAGATTTGTATGGCAGGCCGCTGTGACTCAGCACAGCCTTCAGTATTGTTGCTTCCTCTTGTCTGAACATTGGGTTTTATAGAGAGGGCATCAGATGTCCAGCTCAACACATGTCATTCCCTTTCCTCAGGCTTTCAATCTCCTCCTTTCATTTTCCTAGCTGGGTGCCTGCTAATTTATTCCCTGATCTCCATGTGAAAGAACCTTGGAGTGAATGCTGCATTTATTAAGAGTTCAGTATACATGTCCTTATAATTCCCCCGTGTAGTAGCAGGAAAAAGAAAGTCCCCTTAAGTGAATACTGTTATGATTTATACGGTGCACCTAGAATTTAATAATTTGCTCGAGGAAATTATGTCATGCTTTCAGACTCCACACTGTGTGTTCTGTGATATTTTGTCTGTGTCTCTCCATGTAAATATGAACCTTAACAACCGACTGTGAATTGCCTAATGAAAAAGGCATGTTTCAAACACTGCTTCTGTGCAGAAAGAATCAGATTTGGAGTGTGTTTGATTTGGATTCAATCACTCAATGCACTCCAAGGCAATTCCTAACCCTTTTGGTGTTATTCTTCAGTAATCCCTGGGTGTGTTCACTGTGACACACACAGCTTCTGCCGTGTCCTTCTTACATCAGACTGAATTGCCCACTGTTTCTATGTACTAAATAATCCTGCCTCTCTTTGTTACCTAGCCTCTTTAACCACACTTATGTGGTCCAGATACTGTATACGGCTTACTTTCCTCTGTCTTTGCCGCTTCTGCCATTCAGTCCCGTTGACTGCAGATTTTACCATATATGGTCATTCATTGCTCCCTGCCTGACAGCCTTCCAAGACCGTTTCCTCACTGCACTGCTATTGGCTGCTTCATGCAGTATCAGTACACATGTGAATTCTGGGATAGGCTGAAATATGAAGAGCGGCCAAGATGAGAGAACTAGGTTAAAGTCAGATGTTGTCTCTGTCACACAGTCATTCATTGTATTCAAATGCCACGTTTAAGCAATTATTCTAATGCAACACTATTCCGATTTTTATATTTAATTTTGAATTGTTGTCATGATGAATGGTGCACAGGGCAGTCCTATTTTACAATTTTTGAACATTTTAATGTTCGAATTATTAAAATTGAATGTGTGAAATGCCTCTCTCTCTCTCTTTTTACACGTAGAAGACGGCTGCAAATTATTTATTAATTAACAATTGCATGATCTTGTAGGCAAAATCAAAGGCTCCTTTGTGTGTGTGCTGTGTTTGATTAGTTACTATTTGTTTCTTTTTAAACGCTCTCTAATATGCTGTGTGTTCTACTCTTTATTTCACACCACAAGCTTTAGACTTAAGACGTGCATGTGGTACTAAAATTTGAGTCACAACCCTCGGTCAGGATCAGAAAGATTGAGTATTTGTGTGAACGAAGAAATGTCGGCTATATAAATAAAATTTGATTCATTGATTGAAATGATTAAATTATTTAATAAAAGCTAAAATGCTCAAATGCTTTTAGCCTCTTCTAGACCATTTATTGGAGGAAATGCTGACCTGGCAGAGAAAAGGCAAAAGGATAATATAAATGTGTTCGACAAGTTTGACGGGTTGGATTAAAACCAAACGGGCCACAACCTGCCCCTGTGCCTTAGTTTAGTGTATTTCTCGTCAGACACTACCCATCTCACCGAGTTGACAACAGTCAATCATTCATATTAATAATCTGCAGAGCTCTGGTTATTGCGTACTAGTATTTTGTTATATTTATATAGTTTTGTTATATAGCATCATTTACACTAGGAACTTGTAGTGTGCTGTATTCCTTTCCTCAGAGACTAAATCTTAAAGTTTCCAGGAGAGACAGCAGTAGTTCTGCTCCTGTCTCTGATGTTTGTCTCAGCTTTATGGATGCAGAGACTTTGTGGAAATTTCCATGGAGCCCAGAGCAGCTCTGCACTGTAGACATGGAAGACACTTTAGCAATGTGCATGTGTGAATCACATGTCGAGCTGCAAGGAAATGAATTGTGCTGGCCTCTTGTGTGAATGAGAAGAATGTCCTTGCTTGCCTTGAGGAATGATTTTCTGGCATTTTTTGTGTGTTTCACTGTTGTGTGTTTCACTGTTGTGTGTTTCACCCTTGGGCTTCGTTTTCCTCACAATGAAAATTAAGTATGAGGGTCTAGTTTACCATTTGTAAACAAACTATACAGCTTTAAATAGCTCAGTGAACTATTGCCTGAAGCATTTTAGCAGTAAAGGTTGCAGACCAGTGGTGACGTGGGTGTATTAGCTACTGTTCCTGCTTTTTAAAACTGCATTCATATTCAAGTAAATACTCAAAGCAGGTACAAACTTCCCTTAATGGATGATGTATATTTCGGTCTTTCTGTTTCTTGTCTTGTTCAGTTGTACAATTACAATTAGTTCCAATACTAGCATTTAGGCCCTGTAATGTGCTGTTTATTTTCATGTCATCTCGCTACACAATAAAAACAAATCTAATATTGAATTTGAAAAAGTAAAGAAGTGGATAGGATTCAGAATTTAACTTTTAACGACTCATCTTTGCTAAACCTGAATGGAAATTTATCACCAGACTGAATTGAATCTTCTTTTAGTGAGTAAAAATAAAACCCTCATCTCATGTTTACACCCAAAAATGTAAATATATATGTATAACATTTACTTGGGCTTTGTATATAATCTGGGAACTGTCCAGGGAACTACACAAACCCCATTAAAAACTTCACTGGGTGTTGTATTTGACACCTTAGCTCTCATTAGCCGTATACATACCACAGCTCTCTGGGGCTTATGGTCTGGAATGTAAAGAACGCGTCTCTTCTTGCCATGCTGTTGTCTCCTCTGCCCTGCCCAGATCAATCAGGACTTTGAGCTTCACATCCTTATTCAACTGCAAGTTTTAGATATATTTCATTTTTTCTTGTCTCAGGTTTTTACCAGGATGGTGAAGAATTAACTTTTAAGCACTCTTAATAATTCATAAAGTGTATCAGATTTTTTTTTTAATGCACACACAAAACACTTTCCATATTATACTTCCCCTCTGCTACCAAGTAGCAGTGTTCTAATACACACTCAATGATATTAACACACTGAAATTGTTTGGTTCCCAGAAGCTTCTCGGACTCATACCATCTTTACTCCCATCATGCATTTCTGTAGGCTTGTCTCAGACTGGTCTCTATGATCGCAGGGCTTTCAGAACAGTTACCTTAATACTGGCAAAATGACTTATTACCAAATGGAAGGGAGGTTTTGAGGTTTGAACTCTGAATGTGTTCTTCAAGCCAAGTAATGACTAAAACCCATCAAATTCCAGGAGAAAAAGTTCAAGTTGTACCTTTACTCCTTAGAAACACACTCTTGTGTACATGTTCATGATGTGATTTCAATCTTTGTTGGTAGAAATATTTGCCTGATTTTGTCTCTTGCATCAAACCTTGCAGTCTTCTGGACATGTTACAAGGAATGGAGACACATTGCCCAAACTTGATACTGTGGTATGTGGTACATGACTTCAACCAGGCAGTTGGTGCAGAAAAGACCTTGCCATATCCTCTCTCTTTTATATGTAGCTGGACTGGTCCTTCAATAACACTAAAATGTAATGTTTATTAAAAATGCGAGTTCCAGCTCTGTGGCTAAGGTTAAAATACAGAGGATTATTTTAACGCTCCTGGCAGAATTGTGTTTGTTTATGGGGTTTAGAAATGGTTAAACCCAATTACACAGAATAATTTGGATGTGTTTGTTTTGTTGGCTCTGTGATTATTCTGCTGTTACACCATGTATTTCCTCTTTTTATGTCCAAGTTGTAGAGACTGAATGAACTCATGCGGGAATGTAATGATTCAACCAATAGTTCATAAATTTGATGTTACGTTCTCATATTTTGTGTTTTAAATTATTCATGACTTTTATATGAAGCATAACAGACGCAGGTGCACTGTATGGAAAAGAATGAGTATCGTATTATAGTGTCTGTACAATACCCACTGATTTTATAGTGACGTTACAGATCCCTGCTGACGCCAGTGTCAAAGTTTAAAGTCATCACACTGCCATGTCAGATGTTTTATTGACTTATTCCTTAAATCTGTGGGGTATTGTGACCCCTGGAGCAATATTTTGTGGCTCCCACCTTGATGTGTTAGCGGGCCCCACAAGGTTTATAGACGGATTCTACTCTAATGTCAGTGAAAAATGAAATGGTTTTGTTTAATGCACTCAGTGGTAAACACTACTGTGGATGAATGCGAATATTATAAAACTCGTCTGAAGTGTTGTATTACAGTGGGAAATTTTTTTTTATTATTATTGCATTTTCACCATTTTTTTTCTGTAAAAAAACGCTGATGTAAAGGCTAAGTTTTGGGATATGCAAACATCCTGGAGTCAATGCAGATTGTTTTATTTACTAAGCCATGACGACAAGGAATTTTTTTTTTTCCACCTCTTTTGTTTCTCTTCTTTTTAACAGTAATAAATAAAGGCAGCATTCTTACGCCCAGACAAAGGACTACTTGTCTATTCAAAGAGTTAATAATTGCTCAGGTAGTCTTGTAAAAACTCTAAAATTTCCATAATGGTTGTTATGATGTCCTAAAGCTCAAGAAAAGGATCTTTTCTTGAAGGGCTTATACTTTTGGCCGGGGTATTACTTCTGTGAAATAAATATAGAATGGAATAGAATAAGTTTTTTTTGTTGTAAGTGAAATAAATCTGTTATAAACAGCCTTCAGCCCTGTGACAGTTCCTTCTTATCAGGGTGTGCCCCATTACTACAGCTAGTGGTTGCCAAGTTTTCCAACGATAAAGATAGAGCACCTGGCCCCTCTAGGTGGTAGTTTTCCGAGGTAACATTTAACTAGAGGCAGTCGTAGAGGACAGTGCACAACTGTGTGTCTATTTAGTATAAACACTTTACTTTGTGTGCACAAAATAATAAATCACTCACTTCCCCCACTGTTGTTGTTGTACATACGTGTTGTAGTGGACGCACGTATGTGTTGTAGTGCACATCAGATTCCAGGTCTTTTTCTACCAGAAAGATCCATAAAATTCAAATATATATTTTTGACATTAAGGGCATCAAATGACTATCTGCGTTTGTTTATTTCTTGTGTGTGGACATTGTTCTCTAATATTTATTACATTACTGTTTGTTTTTGTCTTCACAGACAGGACGCATTGACAAAGCCTATCCCACAGTGTGTGGTCACACAGGCCCAGTGTTGGACATCGACTGGTGTCCCCACAATGATCACGTCATTGCCAGTGGCTCTGAGGACTGCACAGTAATGGTAAGGTGTTTTTTTTTTCCTGCCTCTGTACGTCAATCTCCCTATTGTAGGACAATGGACAAAGGTCAGCACAAAATGTCCACCATAAATTCTCTATCAGAAATGACTCTTATGCTTTTATTGTGAAAGGCCAGACTGTTATAACGGAGATATGGGTGCAGACCTCACTCTCTGGATTAGATTAGGCACAAACATGTGTGTAGGAATCAGAGCTGGGGAATGATTTAACTGTTTATTGAGCTGAGGTCACTGACTTTTTTGAAACTGCATTAGCACTTCCCTACATATGTCCTTATTTGGTCTTTAAAAAGCAGAGTACACGAAGTCGTCTGTTTGGTGGCCACTTGGAGTTGAAAGTCACCTGAAAGTGACTGTCTTTCTGTTTCAATTTTTCTTTTTTATTTAGAATTTTGTTGCCATATTCTATACCTATTTTAAATTTATACTGTATCAATATGACACCTGTGAAATCGATGGCCTTTTTGACATTTTTGTGTCTTTATTTTACTACTTCTGTGCATTGGTTAAAATGAAACGATTATAACCTGACCTATAATTTTAAAATAAACCAAATGTGTCGGCACTAAGATGCTGTGTTGACTGTTCTTGTTGCTACTGAAATCCTATTTGCTACTGCCCCTACAAGGTTCATTTAGGTATTACATTTTTTATTGACTAGCATAATGAACTAAATTAAAAGAGAAGTTATTCTTGCAGATGATTCACATTGGCGTGTTGCACCCTTTAAACACCTTAGTATAGTTGGTATCTAGGACAAAAAAGGGGACCACTCAAAATACGACTTTATTCTCAAATATAAAAAAGTGTGTTGCATTAACAATTTCCTATAGTAAAGACAGCTTAGACAGAGAAATGACAGGTTCTCCGTATATATGTTTTTCAAACCTGCCCCTGTGCACATCCGTGCTGACATCCGTTGTTCCCTGTAGGTATGGAATGTTCCAGAGAATGGCCTTGTCACGTCCATGTCCGAGCCAGTGGTTGTACTGGAAGGCCACTCCAAGCGTGTGGGCATCATTACATGGCATCCAACAGCGCGCAATGTCCTCCTGAGTGCAGGTACCAAGTGTGTTCTATAATTGTCTTAAGAGTGTCAAATCTTATTGTCATTTTGACACTGATTTTGACACATTAGCAGGGCATCTGCTGCCGTCAGTCACCGTGATTCCACTTTGTTCCCAGGTTGTGACAATCAGATCATTATCTGGAACGTGGGCACAGGTGAGTCCATGATCTCTCTGGAGGACATGCACCCAGATGTCATTTACAACGTGTCTTGGAACCGCAACGGCAGTCTTATCTGCACCTCCTGCAAGGACAAGGCCATCCGTGTCATCGACCCCCGGCGGGAAGAGATTATTGCTGTAAGAAGTTTTCTAAGATTTGAAATGCTAGAATCTTAATGCATTGTGGGTACATGTGAGTAATGCTGAATGTGTCCACAGGAAAAGGACAAGGCACACGAGGGCGCCCGACCGATGAGAGCCATTTTTCTGTCTGATGGCAACATTCTCACCACAGGTTTTAGCCGCATGAGTGAGAGGCAGTTAGCTCTATGGAACACAGTAAGTTCTGCTATACAATTGTTGTCTTTTACAGACTTCAGTCCATTTAGTTTTTTGACTTAGTTATTATTTTTGAATATCAACATCAGACCCGTCCTTCACAGGTTACAAATGGTGGGTGTGAAGAAAAATTACTATTAATAAAACTACACAACATTTGTGCATTGGCTGCTGTCTCATTGACAAGACCTATGCCTAATACCATGGTGTGAATGTGTTGTTTTATTGAGAATATTGGCCTTAACCTTGACATGCCCAGAAAGTCGTAGTACAAACCTTAGGAAGATTAAATGCATACTGCAGATTTCAGTAACAAGTCAATATTATTTCATTATTTTCATTTTTTTTTTTTTTCATTTTAATTGCCCAGTCACTGTTTCTTTAATGAGACTGAAAAACTTGTTATTTTCTCACAAGCAAAACATGAAGGAGCCAATTGCTGTCAATGAGATGGACAGCAGCAACGGTGTGCTGCTGCCATTCTATGATCCAGACACCAACGTGGTTTACCTCTGTGGAAAGGTATGTTTTTCTTTTTATCAGTAAAATAAAGAAAATGAAACATTCGACCCTCATACAGAAATTCCATAAACTATAATCATAACACACCACTTTTTTTCACAGGGCGACAGCAGCATCCGTTACTTTGAAATTACAGATGAACACCCTTACGTCCACTTCCTCAACACCTTTGTGACCAAGGAGCCACAGAGGGGCATGGGCTACATGCCCAAGAGGGGCCTTGATGTCAACAAGTGTGAAATTGCAAGGTGACTTGGCTGAGACCACCAACAGTACAGTCATCCTTTTTTGGAAAATCTCTACTCCAACTCCAGAAGTGTATTACTTCTGTCATACCACTAGAGGGCAGAAAATAACAACTAATCCTAGTTCGTCATTACTCTTTTGTTTCATAACAAAAGTTTGTGTGAATCGCTTAACTTTGTACTTCCAGGTTTTACAAACTGCACGAGAGGAAGTGTGAGCCCATTGTGATGACTGTGCCAAGGAAGGTGAGTAATCACCTCACACGCCGTGCAGTCACACGTTTTCTTCCGTTTTCCTCGTTCTGACACTCCCTCGCCCTGCAGTCGGATCTGTTCCAGGACGACTTGTACCCAGATACCGCTGGACCTGAAGCTGCGCTGGAGGCAGAGGAGTGGTTCGACGGCAAAAATGGAGACCCCATACCCATCTCTCTGAAGAACGGCTATGTTCCACTCAAGAACCGTGAGTTGAAGGTGGTCAAAAAGAACATACTGGACAGCAAGGTGACCAAGAACACGGAAAACTCAAGCCCCGCAGTCAAGTCTGCCTCCCCCACCCCTACGATTGTAAGTGATAACTTAATGAATCTCCCCACAGTGCATCTTCTGTTAATATTATATTATCTCCTTTTTGATTAGATGTAAAATAATATATAAAAATAATAAAATACATTTAAAATAAGAACTCTGCCATGTACATAAAATGTTGTTGCAGTAAAGATTATGTTGGTTATTTTATAGAAGAATTCATTTACGGCTCTTTTTATTTTACTGTTAATAAAATAAACAGATTAGAACAAAGTGCAAAGCTGATGTTAGATGTTAAAACACTCGTATGACGTTAATAGAAGCTCAGAGTTCTAATTGCTCTTAAATGTGAGGTGGTCTGTTGGTCTGACTCCCACTTTCTTAGGGGTCTGTTCTGCTGGGCCTCCTGCCGCAATTCACCCACAACACAGCCGCCTGTCTCAGCCCAGCCCATGTGTCCCTCTGCACTTCTGCTCTATAATCACAGCCCAATTGGCCCTGTCTCTGTGGAAAACATGTTAACCCTCAAAACACCAGTTTCAGTGAGCTGACAGTTCACTAACAGAGGAGTGTTTTACACAGAGTTGTTTAGAAATAGTTTTGGTTTTGAAACAGTTTCAGAAGTCACCAACATCGTGTAAGCGTGTGTCTGTCTCAGAGTTGTCGCAGCAGTTCAGGAATATAAAAATATCTCTGCAAACAGAGTTGACATTTCACTTGTTTTCTGGTGTCTTCCACAGAAATCAGAGGGAAAGCTGGAGGAGATCTTGAAAGAAATAAAATCCCTCAAAGACCTGGTCAGCAGTCAGGAGAAGCGAATCATCCAACTTGAGGAGCAAATGTCCAAAATTGCCATATAAAGACCGTTCCCCTCCTAAACCCCGCTACAATTCAGGACATTCTATAAAGGCTGGCTGTTGAGCAGGATTGGTCACTGACGGTGTCCATCTTAATGTCCTGCCCAGCAATGATTCCCAACAACATTCCAGATGAACTTTTTCTTTTTCCTTCTGCCATTCCCTAACCCTCAGAATAACACAGGTGGGATAAAAAGGAGGTGTAGCAAAATTCCCAGAAAATATTCTTGCTTTTTGGTGACAAAGGACCTTATTTTTGGTTTATTTGTATAAAGGTCTTACACTGTTGTTTTTGTTTAAACACAGTGGTCAACTCAACTGCTTTTCACTTCCAAACTCAAATGTTGCCAAAAGTGTAGTTTTGTTTACACCTCCTTCTCTATGTTTCCTTTCTATTTCTTGTGGGAATCACAAGTTGCCAACAGTGATGTCAAACAGTATCTAGTATAAGTAGTAGACTTTCACAAACTTGTATTGCTTTGTTAGAAAAAAAGGTAATTGACATTGACATCTTATTGGGACATTAAACCTTTTTTAGCTGCCACAGTCTGCACCAAGCTCAGACTCGGTTATTCCTATCATTAAAATCTGAAGCTGAACAACAGCTACTTCTCGTCCCTTCCATTCCTGATGTTCAAATCACTTTGACTGTGGACACTGTTGTCCACATGTACATGCATTCCTATCGTGAATCCTGGGTTGATACAGGAGTGTGTGTCGTCCCACCTTGATTGACACTTACTGTACGGGGGATATCATTCCACTTTTATCTAATGGTCCTCAGTTGGTGCCAACACATGTGATTATCTGTGTCTCAGGATTGGCTGATTTATTTTGAGACCAAATAATCACATATTGGCTTCTTAAGTCAATCCAGTCATTCAAAAATAACAATAACAGAAATTCAAGGCCAAGACCGTAGATAAAGACTTGTTTCTTGTATTAAAAAGATTTTCCTCCAACACCGATCAATGATCAAGTTGATCAATTGTTAGTTTTTTTCCTTGATTTACATTCCATCTGTGCTTAGATCCTGCACTACAGCGCCACCTTTTCTCTAAATCAATCGTTCAAAAGTCATTCAAATCACAGAGTACCGTTGAATGGATCAGTCAGAGCTATTTTGCTAGGTTTAAGGAATGCTATTTTTTTAAGTTGTATTCATTGCTTCCCAGTGGAAGGCTAAGACGGGGTTATGGTTCAGTCTGTTGTTTGCCTTCAGTCATTGTTACCACAGTAAAGACCTGAAAGTGCCATAAAGAAGACATGGAAGTTTTGTAGGGAATTGTTGTGTATGTAGATCTGTGTTGAAAAAAAAAAGGAAGTGTCAATAGGTGCCCTGATTTAAAACCACTGTGAGGTGCTACGCTTTGGACAACCAGTGTGTCCAAAGAACTCTGTAACTGTATTTCAGCCACTAGTACGTCTATGGAGACCTGTCCTACAATGCACTGGGCCGGATAACTGGTCAGGACTTGTCGAAAAATATTGTCTCCCTGATATTTTGACTCTTTCCAACTTTGTACGGGTATTAAATACTACATGACATTAGTCGTCGTGGCTTTAAAATACAACTAGGACAGAGTCTTGGAATATCTGTCACAATTTAGAAAGAAATCTGCAGAACTGTGGGTTTAACACAACTACAAGTGTCAGACTGTCACTGAACAGATTTTCTTAGCACTGATGGCACAATAGTTGAGGAGTTGTAGTGAATAGATTTCCAAAGGGACACTGTAGGTCGGAGAACTATGATGGAGAGATAGATGTATGTTTGTCATTAAGGTCTAGAAAAGGATTGAACGCTGTGTAAATAACATGACCATATTTTCTGTAATTCTTTTTTTTTATTTTTGTTTATGTGGTTGTGCTGAAGAGGGTTTTTGTAAGGGAGGATTCTTGTTCTTGTTTCCCCTTTGTCTGTGTCCCCTGCACCTTTGCCATAAAGCACCATCAGACAACGTGAGCCTCTGTCAAAGTGGAGGCCCTATAAATATCCAGAGATGAACCAGGATGAAGCCTCGTGCAGAGTTCTGCTCAGCATTTTTGTTCAATATTCTTGCTTCGAGTATCAAACATTGATAAAAAAAATTAATAAAGAAATTTTAAAATGATCTGGCTGTGTAAATTTGTATTTTTTGTAATGCAATTTCATTTTTAATTATCCTTTTTTTTTTTTAATCTGGCTCTCTATTTTTCCTACTCTTCCTTGTCAGTCTTTTTTAATTCAGCCTTTAATCCATCCACCTGCTGCACTTCCAGCTTTATTTCTTTTTTTTTTTACATTTATTTTCTCCACATTGCCCATCTTCTCATCAAAACTCCTTAAATGATCAGCTGGGAAGAGAAGGAAGGAAGAAGGAAAGCAAAGTCCTTCTTCTTGTGACTTTGTGACCCACACCACTGTTCACAACCAAATGTGAACTCTCCCTCATCACCATAGTGAACAGTGGGCAGCTTTAAGCCCCTACAGTGCCTTGCTCGGTGAACCTTAGGTAACTGGGCACCTGAAACCTCTGGACCCAAGTCTGGTTCCATAACCACGTTCTTTAACTCTTATATGCCATCAAAAATGTTATCAACGTTAAATCTATTTTCACTACTGAATTAATGTATAATGAAGTCCAGTGTTATGTCACTTTATCACGTCTTTGCTCCTCCAAACGTTGTAATGCACACCTATTAACTTAAGCTTGACATTCTACTCCTTAATCTTCATTTTTCCTGTGTTTACAAATTTACAAACTTCTCTACAACTTTTAGAAAAATCCTTCTCTTCTTCTAAATACAATGGACTACAGTGACGCTAATGTAGGGGTGTCAAACCCGTTTCTCAAGGGCCGCTGCGGCTGCATGTTTTTGTTCCAACCTATCCAGAGCAAACTAGTTGACCAATCAGCTGTCTGGAGACTCAAATTAGTTGATTGAAAATTCAAGTCAGGTGTGCAGCTGGTAGGTTGGAACAAAAGCCTGTAGACACAGCGGCCCTTTGTGGATCCGGTTTGACACACTTGGTCTAGTCCACACACTAGACTTATAATATAAGGTATGTGTAAAATACAAAAAAATAAAAATTGTCAACCTTGATTTATACTCTAATTTACACCAGATTTAATATTCCATTTCATTTGGGTGAGAACTTTTTACATGGATAATTTAATGGTAAAGTACTAGACTGATGATAATGATAATTCAACTTTATGAAGTCGTATGGAGTTTTCTTTGAAATTTTTAGATTTAGATAACTAGTATCTCTATACCTTGTTTCCTTTTTTTTATAAAGGCTAAACAGCACAGGTGCTTATACAAAGATAATGTTGCTTTCCAGCTACACTATATCTTAAAAAAATATTTAAAAAGTCCTTAAATAGACTCCCTGTATATCCAGAGACTTACTCAGAGCTAACTGCCGCCTGAAGCAGCTCAGAGTTTATATGTTCTCTCCGTACATGTGTTTTGGGATAAAAGGGAACTCTAACCCTCGCTCTCTGCTCTGGTCTTGTAGGTTCTGTAGAGACAGGCTGTAATCAACATGGACATAATTAGAGAGGACTTAGTGGGAGGCAGAGAAGTCCTGGGACTCGCCCTGCAAGGTACAGAAATACCCATATGCCTGAACATGGGACTGTAGTACCAACTGGGGACAAGTGGAAAAGTTAAAAATGTCACTTTAAAAAGAGTTTAAATCAAAAAAAGTATTCATTCTTATGTGCTATGTTAGACGTAACTCACATGATATAATGCGACTGAGAGCGTCATTATAAGTAATACTGGTTAAACATGGCTGTGGATTTTTAATACACACACAGTGAAGCTCTACTGTATGTCCTGTGCCAAACATCTGCTCCCTGTGTGCCAGTGGATGGAGAGCGGGAAAGGGAGGTGCAGAAAACAGGGAGGAGAGGATGAAAATAGAAGCGAGAACATCACTTTGCACCAAGACGTTCAGAGCTGCAAAAAAAGTCAGTTTAACATAGCAGGGAGGGTGGATGCTCAGGAACTCTTCACTCTTACTTTCCTCCGTCTGCTCTTCATACTTCACTGCTCTGCTCTGCGGCGTCAACAAGATAAACCTGGAAGGAAACTGTTCTGCAAGTATGTCTCCTTCAATCTCTTTACTTTGCTTTACTTCATTTGATCATATAGCAGTAGTGAATAGTCAAATACTGATTTATTAACGCATGCACAGAATATTGAAATTAAGTTGTTTGTTAATATTTATATTTACTCTTTACATTTTACTAATATAGAGTGATAAAAGTATAGATGTAAAATAGGGAATATTCTATATTTATCTTTTAGACTTGTGAATTACACTGCAATTTTTCCTTTGGTCATTTTTCGACTAGTGTCCATTTTCACATTGAAAAATTCACCTGAAGTATTTTTAATTTCTGAAATAATCTTTGAAAATTACAGCTCCTTGACCAATACTCGAAGTATCATCATTTGGACTTTTTTTCACTGCAGATTAAATGTGTACTTTACTCTGACCGGCCATGTTATTTGGTCAAATCATTATGGAGGTTGTTTTCTGCGGCCCAACATCTACTGCAGTTTTCAGAGCTGCTTTTTTTTTTGTTGTTGCATACTTTCACATGCTTGGTTATAATTAGTGATCTTTTTTTTTCATTTGTGAAACTTTTTCTGTGCTACAGTCTAAACTAGTCTGGTCTGCTCTGAGCTCTGGCATGGAGAAGGTGTTATTACCAGAGAAATGCCACTCACTGCTTTATGGGACTTTTTTTATTTGTAAGGAGGGTTTTGCTGAAGTACGGTTGTCGAGATTCTTAGACCGGTCAGTCCAGGGAGACAAACTCATATTCACAGTGGGACAATGGCAAAAACTGGAAATCAGTCTCTGGCCAAACCTAAGATTTATTGAAAATTAACACTAATTGTGCACGTTCTCCCTTTTCCTCTGATGTAATGGGTTTACATATAGAAACAATGTTAATATTATGAATGCATGGGGAATTATGTTATTTTTATATATTTTTTTTTTATATTTCCTTTTTAATGCAAATTTTTAGTTCACAAAAATATATGCACTATAACTGCCGTGGCCAAAATATTTGACTTACAGGCCACATTAGGTCCTATAATTGGACAAGGACTGGGTAGGAGCAGGTGGGTGAAGCGTTCAAGTGATCTCAATGCCATCTAAGAAAGTAGACTTGGGTCCACAAGGTTTCAGGTTGCCACTGAGGTGCTCTGATGATAGCACTGTCCCCACCCACATAACTTCCAGTGGACTCACCACCCACAGGAAGGCACATAGTATGGAGCAGTGGACTGCTGCTGCTGCTGAAACTCCACACTGGATTAAAAGATGAACTTATGAATTACTGAATATCAACTACAGTATAGGTAAAACATGGACATTAAAGAAAAAAGGGAGAAATTTGGACATGATTGGTGGGACAAAATCTAAACTAAACAGGCCACATCTAGCCTGCGGGCATTAGTTTGCCCATATTTGTACTATCACATAGCACTTACAAAGCGAATACTGCAAATCCTACCAGTGTACAGAGACTATGTGCTTGTGGGCCAACTCTACAGTAGTACACATTTGATGCATCTTGTCGGCCAAATATAATTAACCTGTGGGCCAGTTTTGGCCCCCAGGCCTGAGTTTGACACGTAAGCTGTACTGATATATACACCTGAGACTGAACATTAAGTCACGACATTCAGTCATAAGTTTCCTCAATGTGAGAGCTTAGGGATTTCTGTGATATACAGTTCCAACAAGTATAAAGAAAATATTGTGCTGCAAAATGTTTCCAAGCTCAAATAGTAGAGCGTTTGCTTAGCATGCGAGAGGTAGCGGGATCGATGCCCGCATCTTCCATATTTCCAAATTTCTAAGGGAAGTTGGTGGCCTGGTGGTTAAGGAAAGCACACTTGGGTCTGGCCCCTGGTTTGAATCCTGCTGAAACTGCTGAGGTGCCCTGAGCATGGCATCGTCCCCACTTACTGCCCCCTGGGCGCTCAAAGGTGTGAATCACAATGTCACAATGACAAAAAAAGAAATTAAATATAGGATCACTGATACACTTCCACATGTAGATTGTATTGTAACCAATGTTAGACTTGAGTTGAGATCATGCAGTACCACTTTTTACCTGAAGGTTGACCCATGATAGCACTTTCATTAATTCATTCATCTTCTTGTCCATTGCGGGGTCCCAGGGACGGCTGGTGCCACCCAAATCTCATTGCACCATATAGCTGCAACCTGGCAGTTGGTGGATTCGAACCTGAGGCGGACCCAGGTCCGCTTCCTCAACCACTGGGCCCCCACTGCGGATGAAAGCACTTGTGTTGGTCAATTTGTCGTGTTAGTGGTAAAACATTTTTTTTACATGGATACACAATCATTAACCTTAAATCTAATCCTTTATCTTATTATATGTTTAGAGAAAATAAAATGTTATAGCTAGGAATCAAGACAAGTAATAAATCTTTCGGATGAAAGTGATAAATTACTAATTTATCATTATTTATTTGTAATGTAATAATACATTACATAAAACATTCCTTTCACAAAATAATATATAAATTAGGTTTGTTGAATACAATATATATATACATTTACTGTGTGTGTGTGTGTGTGTGTGTGTGTGTGTGTGTGTGTGTGTGTGTGTGTGTGTGTGTGTGTGTGTGGTGTGTGTGTGTGTGTGTGTGTGTGTGTGTGTGTGTGTGTGTGTGTGTGTGTGTGTGTGTGTGTGTGTGTGTGTGTGTGTGTGTGT
This sequence comes from Paraplagusia blochii, assembly GCA_016785265.1. Taxonomy (NCBI): domain Eukaryota; kingdom Metazoa; phylum Chordata; class Actinopteri; order Pleuronectiformes; family Cynoglossidae; genus Paraplagusia; species Paraplagusia blochii. The sequence goes on along the minus strand of JAFBJS010010019.1, from coordinate 21,890 downwards.
GTGTATGTATATATATATATATTGCTTAGAGATGTAGAGTTTTTTTTTTCTTTTATGTATTTCTCTGGTTAATTTCTTCTTCATTGATTATTTATATCTAATGTTTTTCTGACTTTTCTTTATTTGTCTCTTTTGTTTCTTGTTAGTGACAGAACTATACAGGTCTAACTGGTAAGGCAAATGGGAAAAGAGTAAAAGTTGTGAAGACACTATTAAGTTCATTAGCTTTTATACTTTTATCATTAATGCACCTCCATATATTAGTTTAGACTATTTCACACATGTCCTTGTGCGGTTGATGGCTTTTTTTCTGTGTATGTCATGGAGTATAGGGTTTAGATGTCTGTGTCCAGATGTCCTTCAGCTGAGGGAAGATTCTGCCCTATAGAAAATCATATGAAACCTGTTCATGACTGTAATTATGGCAGATTTAGGGTCAGTGCTTTTTTTTTATAGCTGTGAGTCAAGGATGAAGACTCTGCCCATCATGTGGTCAATGTCTGACCACACACACACGGAAAGAGGAGGGGGCTGGAGGCCACCGAGTAGAACAGCAACAGCTCGACTTCAGTGTGACTCTGATTAGAAGCTTGTTCTCACTGTGTTAGGAGATGAACAGGTTCAATATGTCCCACCGCTGTTTCCTGTGTTCACCCAGGACTTTACACTTTACCAGGGGAGAACGTTGAAGTTTATTTAGTCGCAGAAATATTTTCATTAGGGTCTGAGCCGTGGATGATGATACTGCTGCTGCTATTGCTGCTGCTGCTGCCCAGTGTAAATATAGAGGCCACAGCCGCAGATCTCCCACGCCTCTCTGCTCCCTCTGCTGCAGAACTTCCTCCTGACTTTGGTGTGGTGGATGGGTGGCCTCCCTCCTCGTCACAAATTATAAGGCCCTCTGCACCAAACTCACTGTCTCCACCCCGAATAAGTAATGGCTCCTCTGCTGCCACTCTAAAATAGATCTGGTCCAAGACAGACAGCGTCAGAAAACCTGGACAAACCTGGAGGTGCACTCAAGTTAGAGAAGTGTGCACGGATATAAATCTGATGCACAAAAGACTGGTGAACAATGGAATTGAGGATGAGGACGATCTGAGTTACAGGAGATTAAAGAGACGCAAGAAAACTAAAAGTAATTACTGAGATCTAATTGGTGTTTGTTGTATTTGTAAAGTAACTCGATCCACTTCCTCTAAGGTTAAAGTAAAAGGCACCTTCCATTGTTAGTGGTTGATGGTCTTTGAACTACATCAAGGTATTAATTTCCTTTTTTAATGACTCCCTGCTGTTATTGGCTTAAATTACCCAAATTATACCAACCGACAACCAACAAATTTCAAATAATAAATGACTAAACCAATATTGAAATATAGGTACAGTATATCTGCAATCTTCTTATTTCAGCTTGTCCCTTTTTCAGGGGTTGCCACAGCGAGTCAGCATTTATCATCTCACCCTGTCCTCTCACCCATCTCACCCTGTACTACCTCCATGGTCCTCCCTCTGGACAAATTTGATAATATCTGTCTATCTGTCTATCTGTCTGTCTGTCTGTCTAAGCTAATGAAATAGTCCCAATATATTTCATTTCCTCTACGTTTTCCTGATTGAACCCCTCACACTTGTCTCTTGTGTTTACAGCACCTGGTTATAAAGATGAAGTCTCACTTGGTTTTCCACGTCACTTGTGTGGCTCTGCTGTCCCTGTGCATCACCCTCTGTGGCTCCGCTCCAATGTTCTACAACACATCTCTGGATAGCAGTGGTGATGATGAACTGGAGCTTCTCTTCCCAGTCTCCTTCTCCACACGGGAGCCGGTCCACATCACCACATCTACTGCAGCGCCTACCCTTAGAGACACCATCACAACCACCATGATCCGCTTGAAGGACTTTGTCCTGACCAGGGTGGTGGACTTCCTGCAGGAGAACATGTTGATCATCATAGTTGTCACCTCTCTCCTCATCGTCATGGTCTTCATTATCTGCTGCGCTTCTGCTATGAGTCAGAAACGTAAGCTGGAGGCCTACAAGCCCACCGCTAACCCACCTAGGAAGTACATGGCAGATAAGAACGCAGCGCTGAAGAACGGCAGCGATCTCCATGAGAGGCCCTATGCTGTGGACCATGTCAAGAGGGTCCAGATTCAGAGCATGCCCTCACCCAAACACCTGCGCTCCCCATCCAAGGCCCTGGTGGGAGAGAAAGGAAGGGAAGTCAGGTCGTCCCCTCGGCAGGAAGTCAGGAAGGTGAGGGCGGAAGAGGAGGTGGAAAAGCGGAGAGAGGAGCCCAGACACAAGGAGCAGTCCAGGCAGAGGGAGGAGGTGCAGCAGCGGAGCTCCAGCCCCAACACCAGCGCCGGTCAGCCTGTCTGCACGTGTCATCTGAAGAAGGCTCATCACTAATCCAGGGTTCAGGATCAGGAGAGATTCAACATCTTTTAACAAAATGGAGAAGGAATAAACCACAAATGTAGCAGAAGTCTCAAAGGATGTCCAGCTGCAGCAGACAAGATAAGACAACAAAAAATAGTTCCAATACTCAGTGACATGACCGGTGACAGAAGTCTGTTTCCTTCTAACCCAAAATGAAGAGTAAAACAAACACCAATGTAACTATTTACTGTTTTCAGAACAGGTTAATTTAGTTGCTTAGAAAATGTCAACCTCATCAAAGTCTATTAGTGGACCAGATAATGCTAAAGGGCTAATGCCTAAGCTAAAAAAACAACAGGGTTTTTGTCATCATTAGCATAGACACAGACTCAGCTTAGTGACCATATCATCAGGTTCTGAGGCAAAAACAAGGTCTCTCCCACACTGAAAAACACAAACACATATTTGAGGACTTTGAGGAAGTTATTGTTATATTTAAAATTAATGCATACTAATAATAAAGTGTATAATATTAATTTAACATCAGGTATTTATATGTGGAGCAGAAGGACAGGGTGGATCCTAGTGATGATTAAATAGAAGTGGAATCACTAAAGAATTCAAAGCAACAATCACAGCTGAGGCCTTACACAGCATAAGTCTTTGTAAATACTGAATGAAGTATTATTATAGATCAGGGATGCCCAATACATAGATTGGGATCTACCAGTAGATCTCCGAAAGAGTGCTGGTAGATCCTGAGTAATAAAATAAAAAGTAATAGTAATAAAAACAAGAGATGTAATTCCATTTCAAGATGCTAATCACTGGGCTAAATTGAGAATAATAAAGGGTATTGAGTCAGACGGTATAACATATGTTTTATGTTAATGTATAGAGTAAGAGAGGCCAGTTTATATAGGTAAATATATTTAGAGTTTTCAATCTAGGTAGATCACCTCAGCCTGGTCATTTGAAAACGTGTGGACACCCCTGCTATATATAAATATACATTATAAATAGTTTTTAGTGTTAACGTTGTTTCTGGAGTTAAGATCATGTGTTCATCAGTATCAGTTACAACATTTTGGATTTACAAAACTAATAAGATCTGATTTCGTTTCTTGACACAAGGATGTGTTTTTCACTTTGCCTGCTGTGATGGAGGAGTGTCCACTGTCTGTCCTGCTGTACACCACCGCCTGGGCTGAATCTGTCTGTCTGTGTCTGTCTGTCTGTCTGTGTGTCCATCTGTTAGACAGACACCGCTGATGCTGTAAATAAAACAACAAGTGAAATGCCAGTAAACTTGACTTTCTAACAACATCTCTTTATATTTACGCCTAAATCTACCTAAATCTATTAAGTTGCCTTTTGATTTATAAAATTGATTTTATCTAAGAACCTTTCTTTTTCACAAAGCTTTCTACCAGCTTTAAAATACACACTACTCACTGCAGCTGGGTTTGACATGGACGGACGGACGGACGGATTGACAGACGGACAGACAGACTGACAGACTGTCTATCCTTGACTGAAGGATACACAGATAGACAGATGGAACATATAGAACTTTACTTATCCCATGTATGTGTGAGGATGTTATATGAATTATTGTTACTTTTTAGTTCGAAGAATCCCTTTGAAAATGTAAAAAGATTGGATAAAATAGATTAAATTATTATATTAAATGTTATATTATAACATCTACTTTTCCCTAAAATCTTACTGCAACATATCTTGCAAAATAATCAAAGTTCTGTTGAATTTGATAAATAGAAGGCTGACTTTTTTTCTGTCCTGATATAAAGGTATCCTGACAGACTTTGTTGCTCCCGTGTCACCTGAGAACTGTTATCTTAAAACCCCTGGGAGCTAAACTCCTCAGGACTATCTCTCTGTTTCTCCTCATATTTATTTAATGGATCATCTCAAAGAATGAGTTCTTCTCTTGGTATGAAAGCTTTCTGAAAAAAGGGATCTGGACTTTTAATTTTCTTTTAACTATGTATGAGTTATTGTGTGTATTTTAATGTGATGGTTTTTACCTAATTGAAAACTTACAGTACGGGGATAAATGGGAGCATTTAGGCTTGACAACTGTTTAATATAGTCATTGTCTCAGTACTTAAGTTTAACAATACAAGGCATTAGTATAATTTTTATTAACTTAATTTTTATCTATGAGTTATTTTTGTTCCAATTCCATAAAAACCTCAGTTTTTTTTAAATGTTCTTTCACACATTCTTCCTCTTCAAGTGACAGATTTATTGTTAAATAATAAGAAATGTGTTTGTGTTTTGCTTTATATTTAATAAAAATGTTGATATCATTACATCCATTATTACTGAAGTTTCTAAGAAAACCAGAGAGGGAAAAAACAAACATTTAAAGAGCAAAGAACTAAAAGAATTTGGAAAAAGTAAGATAAAACTTGACTCCTCTAATTACGTGGCACTTAAATATATACTTTTGAGTTGGATCTATTTAAAATGTCAGATCTGTGACAACCACCGCTCACATACCAAAGAGAAGGCTGTGGCTCAGTAGGTAGAGTTATTTAGTCTTTTAAATTAAAGGTTGTGGCCTGATCTCAGGCTCCACTGTGTCTTTAGGCAAGGCACTCAGTTCTTCCTGGGTGTTTTGTGGCTGCCTGTGAACAGAGCTAAAAGATATGTAGTACAAGAAGACTTGGGTCCACAAGGTTTCAGGTTCTAATCCACCAGCTGCCAGGTTGCCACTGAGGTGCTGTAATCATAGCACCGTCCCGACCCACATAACTTCAAGTGGGCTCATCACCCACAGGAAGGCTGACAGTATGGTGCAGCGTAATTTGGGCGGCAGTCGTAGAGACAAAAACGTATTTATCCCTATAGAATTGAATGGAATATGACATTTGAGTTCAGTTCAGTTCAGTTCTAGACCCAACGTTTCAGGTCAACAGGACCTTCAGTGTGGACATGAGGAGGGACGCCCTTTGATGAGGACTGCCATTGTCTGTATCTGGCTACTGTACAAGATCCTTTGAATATTTCAGCAGCAGTGAACCAGATACATACACAGACCTGTCCTGTAAAACCAGAGCTCATGTATGAAGACAAATCTTGGAGACACTGATTTACTCAACTGACTTTTAGACCCTAAGTCAAACCAATTGAGTTATTTCCAAATGATAAACAAAGAAAGTCTCTTCTTATGTTGTGTGATCAGTGGTTTCTCTATTGTAATTTCCCCTGCTAACTAACATAAGCTCAATCACACCATTTTGGACCGTACCAAGAACAACAGCTTTTAAATTACTACGGTTTAGTTGAAAAATTAAAAACGTGTGACTTCACCAAAAATCAAACATTACAGATCAAAGTATAGACACAGCTTAAAGAGCATGTGTTGACACAGTGACGCCTGTAATGCGAGCTCTGACAGAGCCTTTCACTCGGGTCAGATTCCCTGTCCTATTGTCAGTGAAGTGCTGAATAATTCGAGTAAAAACAACCCCTTCACTTTCACTCTTCCAGAAGCTCAGCACTTGAAGACCACTCCCCATCATCTACTGCGTAGATAGGATGAAAATCCCTCCATGATCATTCAGAAGAAAGTTCAACGTCTGAACTTGTCACCTTTTTTAAGTCTACACAGTTGAATTTTGAGTCTTGAGTTGAATTTTCTCCCTTAGTTTCTGGACCACCTGTAGCAGTGAAAGAGTGAAGAAGATCCAGAAGAGGTAACTCAGTACCTTAAGGCAGTCTTTAAACTTTGATGAGCATCTACCTAACATTCCCAACAGTGACAGATGTTACTCTGAGAGAGAAGTTGAATGACATGAGGATCATGGGGAAATATTTGCATTTCTCTCTGGAGGAGAAACTCAGGCCACAAGAGCAGAAAAATGTAAGTTCTCAGCTTCTGAATTTGTTATTTAATGTTATGCAGATTTTTTTAAAAAAAGGGAATATTGCATTGGTGACCATTAAACATGTTTTTTAGTGAGTTTAAATTAACACATGGGTAGATTAACTTTGTCTTCATCACTGGTCAACATAATTTGTTTGTGAAAAAAAATACATATAGTGTTTCATTTATTTATAGTTATAAAACAGGCAGATCAAATGTTATCTATCTGTTTAAGACTATTAAAACTTACTGATAATCTTGACCTAATATTAAATACATAACAAAAATCTTATATACACATCATGCAATCATTTAATTTAAGTGAATGAACAAAGCAAGTTCTCTTTTTGAGAGGGTGATATAAAAATGTGACAATAAAAAAAGTACCAAACACAGAGCCCTGTAGAACACCTAACAGTTCTTGTTGTCAACTGTAGACTCATCTGTGTTATTCCTTGCAGTGAGGTCATGCTGTGGTGCAGATGTGGTGTCCTACTGGTTTTCTGCGTCTGTCCTATAGCCTGTCTCAACATGTCTTCTTGTCCCTCTGGCTGCTGTTGTCCTGGACCTGGACTTTTGGTCCTGTGCGAGTCCCTGGGACTGCGCTCACTTCCTCGCTCTGTCCCTTTGAGCACCTCGTCTCTTTCTGTAGCCAGAAATCAACTGTGTAATGTGGACCACATATTGAGACCCTTCTCCAGCCTCCACGAGCTCAGTCTCAGTCACAACCAGTTGCCCTATGTTCCTCGAGGCCTGCCGCCAAGCTTGGATACCCTGCTGCTGCAGGAGAACCGCATCACGTACATCACGACAGGAGCCCTGAGGCACCTGGGAAACCTTACTCGTTTGGATCTGGAGGACAATCGTATCCGCGTTATCCAGCCTGGGGCACTGCGGGGCCTTAGTAAACTTCAGGTTTTAACACTGAAGGGAAACAATCTCTCCAGCCTTCCCCTGAATCTTCCCCCATCACTCATGCATCTAGATGTCTCAGCTAACTGCATCGCAGCCCTGGACCTTCCCTCACTGTCGGCTCTTGTCAACTTGCAGATCCTCAAAATCAACAGTAACTGCCTGCGCTCTGTCCCAGACCAGGCCTTCGACAGTCTGCCTCGTCTCAGATCCGTGAGCCTCTCCAACAACCTTTGGGTGTGTCAGTGTGATATTTTATATCTCTACCGCTGGATACTGAGTGGTAGAATCAAGATGGCAACCGACTTAGTGTGCACTGAGCCGGTCCATCTGGCTCATCGTCTGCTTTTGAACCTCTCAGTCATGACTATCTGCCCTCATGCGGTGAGGCCAAATGAAAGGATGCAACAACTGGACACGGTCACAGTCAAACCAACGGATCAAAGCTGGTTTGAAAACAACACAGATGCAGAGCGATTGTTAGAGCGCTTGTCAAATCCAACCACAGTTGGAGTCCTTTCTCAAGACAATCGTTTGCTGTCTGGACAATACACCTTAGAGACTCTCACCTACGATGAGTGTTTACACTTGAATAAAACACAGGCCCTAAATCCATCCAAATTAAAAACAGCAACTCCATTTCCCAAAGAGAATCAGAACTGTAAAGACAATGTTACAGGTCAGAACCCTGAGACTAATGTAACTGCTGCAGCAGAGGTCCTTTCTCTGCTGTTCACAAACAGAGACGCAGTGAGACCGACTGCTGATCCCCGATTGTTTACCCCACAGAACTCAGCGGTAATCATCTCCCTGTTGGCATTGTTGTGTGTTTTAGTAGTTTTCTTAATGATGGCAGTGGTATTGGTATTGAAAGTTATTCTCAGGAGACAACAGAGGGTGGCGCCACTAGGAGCCGTTTCTAGTGGATGACAACAGCACAGACACGATGTAATAATTTATCTTTATTTATGATGCAACTTACAATATACTATATCAACACTTATTTATTTACTTATTGTTGCTGTATCACCCTGTATTTTTTATGTTACAAGCCAAAAAAAAGGCCAAATGCCACAATAGGCAAAAAGGAGCTACTTCTGTGTCTACAATGAATAATTTTTGTATAAAATAATGGAACTGAAAGGTTGAAACATTGTTATTATCATGACATCAAACTATTTATTAATGTTCACAAAGTTAAGATGATAGAAAATATCAAATTTAATGTCTAGTTTAAAAGTGGGCTTCTTTAAATTCAGAGAAGCATCCAGAAAGCTTTCAAGGTTATAAAACACCCATAAATCCCCAAAGGGCAATAGACCTGAAGAAGAATTATGGCAACTGATCTCTCATCAACTACTGCATCACTGCTGTAAATACTGAGGTGACATTCCTATAGTGGACAGTTATTATCAGCACATTAACTGTTGGCTTTGACATGATTCTCCTTTTTGTCCTTCTGCTTCAATCTGTAGTCTGACAAAGCTGCTTTTATGGCATCTTCAGCGAGCACTGAGAAAAACAAGAAAATGTTTGAAAAACAAAAAAAATGAACAAGGAAAAGCTTGTTTCACAGTGAACTTTCAGAATATGCAGAAATTGTTTAAAGGACACCAGTAGTTACAATATATAATTCTAGTATGGTTGATAGTATGATGTTTTTCTTGACACTTACTGGAGCAGTGAAGTTTCACTGGAGGAAGGCTGAGTTCTTTGGCAATGTCTGTGTTTTTGATCTTCAGAGCTTCATCGATCTGCCAAGAAGGGAAGGAATAATACATATAACAATGAAGAAGACAAAATGAAACAGGAAAACAAATGTATTCATCAATCTGCGCATCAATTGCTGGGTCTCAGAGACAGCCAGCGACACCCAAATTACACTGGTCTATATTGTGAAGTCATGCAGGTCGGGACGGCGCCATGATCAGAGCACCTCAGTGGCAACCTGGCAGCTGGTGGATTACAACCTGAAACCTTGCGGACCCAAGTCTGCTTCCTTAACCGTTAGGCTACCACTGCCGAAAAACTAATTATTTTAAAAATAACTATATTTTCTCTGTGGTAAATACACTCACCGACTTGCCCTTCACCCACTCTGTTGCTAGGGAACTGGAAGCAATTGCTGAGCCGCATCCAAATGTTTTGAATTTTGCATCTATAATCTTGCCATTTTCATCCACCTGTATCTGTAAAAAAAACAAACAAAAATACAATCAAGGAGCATACAGGAAACAACAGGTTGATCCTCTTCTGTCAGCACAGAACACTGTACATATAAAAACACATTACACATCCTTTGTAATTTCTTTACAATGAACTATACATTTCAGTTTTAGAAGCACTCGCCATTACATTTACTGTATGTGTCCTTACCTGTAATTTCATGACATCTCCACAGGCTGGCGCACCTACTAAACCAGTCCCTACGTTCTTGGAGCTTTTGTCCAGAGAACCCACGTTTCTTGGGTTTTCATAATGGTCCAACACCTTTAGGGAAATAGCATAACACAAGAAACACACGTCAACAGCAGCTACTGGCAAAGACAACAGCGCTCACTGACACGTAGAAAACACAAACCAGTTAAATGTGTGAACTATCACACAAAGTAGCGGTTAATTGTTACCTTTTCGTGATATAAACACACCGCTTTAATCCCCGGCAAATATACCCTTCTGTTTATCGAAGACAGCAGGGTCGCACAGTTTCGTAAACCGGTGGCCGCCATGTTTTGCCGAAAGTGACGGAAATCAACGAGAGCACGCGAGTGTTTGTTTACAAACAAGAAAGGGGATGTCCTTTGAAGCAGCGTCCACTAGCGGCTAACTGGGGAACATCACGCAGCTCCACCTACCAATGTCTGTTACCAGGCAGACAGCCACTTCAACATGGCGACGTCAGGCAACGCAGAGCTAACGCAGTTGCAGGATATGGAGGAGGAAGACGCGGGAATGGAGGAGAGAGAAATGCAGTCAGACGAGGAGGACGAAGAAGGCATGGGAGAAGAAAACTCAGACGAAGACGACGACTCTTCTGAAGACGAGAAGGAAAACGAAGCAGAAATTCAACGTTTAGAGGAACAGGTAATTAGCCAACAAGCGACAGGGGCTAAAATGAACTAACGTATGGAAGTAACGTGTCAATGAGAATGAATGGGCGATGAACGCAAGCATTTCAAAGTTGTTTGCACCTTCGTAACTGTTACCCGTTGTGTTTTAAATATGTCGTTCAGTTTGTTTTAATGTGAACTGTTTTTATTTAAAAACTATTAAATGGACAACCCAGATATGACGCCATTCATTAAAGTGTCGTGATTAGCACCACTGCTAACCCGTGTTGCTAATAATCATCTATTACCCATCAGCCAGTCCTGGATTATTGCAGATTATTGTTGCGTGTTTTCCTACAGAAAACTACAACTTTGAACTCACGCTGACTGAGCAAACTTTGTCCATTTAAAGTGTGGAATATACGGGAGACGTACGCACGACAATCGTACACGTTGAGATTCCCCTTGGAACAGGGGGGACAATAACAACACAAACAATTATAAATCTATAATAATCTAATGTAATCAAGTGTCATGTTTTTGCTGCGATCACAAATATACTGTTCCCAGTGCACACAATCTGGATCTATGCTGGAGAACCTCCTTGTTGTGTTGTGTTTTGTGCACTGTAGTTTATCGGATTAATTATTACTATTTGCATATAATTTCACGAAACATCTAAAAGAAAAAAGTCTCTACATTCCGATCATTACTTAATTCTTTAAATAACAGCTAAATGGTGTGTACTACTTTACAACAAAATATGGCAACACTCTACTGCAGGGGTGGGCAAACTTTGACTCGCAGGCCAAAATGGGTCGAATAATTAGACACAGGGGCCGAGTCAAGAAAAGGAAGATGGAACTTTTATTGAACTAATAAATAGCAGGTAAAATAATGTATAAAACCTAAAATGCTAAAATTCTAAGACGTCCTGGTGTCATCTACTGGGGAATTGCAAGCATTGCAGGGAAAAGAGACAATTGTAATAATAAAAATAAATTATTTAATTTGGACAAGGCTGGTGGGCCCCTTAAATAGCTCAATGGGTCACATCGGCCCCTGGGCCTTAGATTGCCCATGCCTGCTCTACTGTAATACCGCAGCTTTTATGTACCTGTCTCTCTCTTATAACCTCTATTCCAACAGGCCTAATTCAAAACTGTTTGCAACATCTTGAGTTATGATGCCCACAAAGTTAAATACAGTTGTAATAATTATTAACGATAAATGGTTTCAATACAAAACCTCTGAGTATAATATATATAAGTATGTCAGTAATATTTTGGGAGTTGATGGTGTTCGTTTGTGTGCTTTTGAACCCAATGTGTTTTTAATTTTACAATGTTTAGGTTTTTCCCGTAACTGTATACAGTATTTTAACTTTTGAAAATAACTTTTTTCTTTGACTTTTAGCTGTCAATCAATGCGTTTGACTACAACTGCCATGTGGATCTCATCAAACTTCTGAAACAAGAGGGGGAACTTCTCCGACTGCAGAAGGCAAGACAGAAGATGAGTGAACTTTTTCCACTCACTGAAGGTCGGTGAATTTTCTGTTGTAATACAATTTAATTGGTTGTCATATGCACTGCCTTGTTTATATTTCATTGCATTTATTTTTACTATCCTCCAGAAATCTGGTTGGATTGGCTCAAAGATGAAATGCGTCTGAATGAGGAGAGATCAAACCGAGAGACAGTCTATGAACTTTTTGAGAGAGCTGTTAAAGACTACATCTGTAAGTGTCTGACAGCAGGTGTTTTACCTTCACATATGTCCTCGCTTTTACATTTAACCCCGTCTTTCCCGCTCAGGTCCAGATATTTGGCTCGAATATGCTCAGTATTCCATCGGTGGAATGGGCTCACCAGGTGGAATAGACAAGGTGAGGAGCATCTTTGAGAGAGCTGTGACAGCTGTTGGGCTGCACATGACCAAAGGACAGCTGGTCTGGGAGGCATACAGAGAATTTGAGAACGCCATCCTGTCTACAGTCCAGGTTTGGATTTTTGTTTTTATCTCAATAATAGGCCACAAACATTTTTACAGATTTATTTTAGATATATCAATTGGTAAAGTATTTTGTTATTACTGAGTTATGGTACATTTTAACACTGAATATGTCATGGTTACTTTGCCTCAGCCTCCACCTGGCAGGATTCCCAGTCGTGAGGAACAGGAGATGCTGAACACTCAGCTAGAACGAATTCACAAGCTCTTTCGACGCCAACTGACCGTCCCTTTAATGGGTGAGTTTGATGCCTGCCATGATACAACCATTGTTTTGTTAAAGAAATGTTGAAGATGATAATATAGATACAATTTTTCTGTACATAGAAAAAATAAAGTTGACTAAAATATATGTTTAAAACATACAGGGCAGTCCAGCAAAAAATATGCAAATTAAAAATTATTTGGGTAATATTTGTATAAAAAGTGTATTTTCAATGTGTTTGTTCATTTATTAGTATAATCATTTTCCTGGCACCAATCTGTAAGAAAGGTTAGTGCAAAGTTGCAACAAGAGAGGGATAAAGTTAATGAGCCGTATATTGAAAATTTGTGAAACAGCAATTGAAGCCAGGCTGAGAAAGCAAGCGGAGATTTGTGAACAACGTTACGGTTTCATGCCAAGAAAATGTACTACAACATTTGCTGTGAGGATATTGATGCAGAATTACAGGGACGGTTAAAGAAGCTTCATTGTTTTTTTGTACATTTATAAAAGCTTTGTACAGGAAAGTCAGGAGTGGCAGACAAGTATGTTAGATTGGTGCAATCAATACATGTATGAGACCAGTACAACAGTGGTGAGATGTGCTGTTTAAGGAAAGAAGACTTTAAGGGGGAGGCGAGACTGCATCAAAGATCAGCTCTGAGCCCCCCAGATGAGGTCAGACCATGATGGTTGCAGATGACATTGTAATCTGCAGTGAGAGTAGATAAAAACTAGGAGAAAACCAAGAGAGGTGGAGGTTTGAGGAATTACGGTCAGTCGTGGTAAAACGAGGTGATGCAGGTGCATGAGTTTAGGCACTGACGATCAACTGGTCAGAGCAGCATAAACTGAGGAAGAGAGGTGAAGAATAGAGTGGAGGCAGGATGGAACAGCTGGAGGAAAGAGTCAGTTTGTGATAGAAGAGAGTCAGAGATTCTCTTTAGGAGAGACAAGGATGGACAGGATCAGGAATGAGGTGATTAGATGGACAACACAAACAGGAAGGTTTAGAGAAAAAGCTAGAGAAGCCAGATTGAGATGGTTTGGACATGTTCAGAGGATGGACAGTGGATACATTGGGGGATGAATGATCCTAGAGATGGAGCTACCAGGTAGGAGACAAAGAGGATGTAATTGGAGTCATAGCATTAGATACAGAGAACAGGGGCAGATGGAAAACGACAAGATAAACTGTTGGAAAGGTTGATGAACATTATAAGTTTAAATTTTTTTTTATCCTGTACTCTGAAACCAATACCTCATTAGCTGTTCATCATCATTGGTATTTTTTCAATGACTGAATGTTATGTACTTGAGCTGATTCAGCTGTGCTCCTTTCCAGACATGGAAGCCACCTATGAAGAATATGAAGAGTGGTCAGACCAGGGAGTCTCAGAGCTCGTGTCTTCACAGTATACAAAAGTGATGCAGGAGATGGAGAAGCGGAAATCTTTGGAGGAATCTCTGGTAAATGACCACTAACTAAAAACCTCTTTTTCTTCATCTCTCATTATATCACGTCGTCTTTGCAACACTCTCTTCTCTGCCATTCTTCCTCAGCTGATAGCAGAGCCTCCAAAGATGTCAGAGTACCAGAACTACATCGACTTTGAAAGAAAGGAGGGCGACCCAGCTCGGATCCTCATCATTTTTGAGAGGGCGCTGGCAGAAAACTGTCTTGTGCCGGACATGTGGGCAAAATATACCAGCTATCTTGTGAGTAAATGTCAATGGCTATTTTATTTTTAAATTTTTTTTAATTATTTATAGAAACTCATCCGTTGTTGTTTTCCTCTGGGCTAAACCTATTTGGTCATTGATTGTGAAAACATCCAAATTATACATATTTTATTGTGTCTACATCCTTTGGTACAAAATAATTTAGACTGTTTTACCTCTGTTTTTGTCAGGATCGCCAGTTGAAGATCAAGGAAGTTGTTCTGTCAGCACATGAACGAGCCGTGAGGAACTGTCCTTGGACCATGGGTCTGTGGAAGAGCTACCTGCAGGCCTTGGAGAGACATGGAGCAGATCATCAGACAGTCTCAGGTCAATATAGGACATTAAAAAGCTGAAGATTAAGACATTCTTGATGTGTCAATAATTATTGGAAGTTGTTTCCTGTTGCTTTGTCATCTGTAGATGTGTTTGAGAAGTCCTTGATTGCTGGGTTCATCCAAGCTACAGATTATGTGGAAATCTGGCAGGCCTACCTGGACTACCTGAGGAGACGTGTTGATTTTAGCAAAGGTGAAAAGAGCTGTACTGGAAATTAATATGGGAAAAAATACATAAAATATATATTTTTTTACTCATGTTGGTGTGATGATGTTACAGAATCAAGTCAAGAGTTGGAGGAGTTACGAGGAGCCTTCTCTCGCTCGCTCGACTACATCAATCAGGAGGTGGAACAAAGTAAGTGGAGAAACTTTGAGTTTGTGTCTTTACGAGACAGTTAATATGTGTAATATGTCAACTGGCTTTGTTTGGGTTGCTGTAGGATTTGGTGAAAACGGAGATCCATCTTGCATGATAATGCAGATCTGGGCCAGAATAGAGGTAATAATACTGTTTACTCAGTGGAGTTGTGTATCTACTAAGAACTGACTTAGAATGATTTATATTTAAACTGTATAAAAGCTATGGTTTGAGCGAAACATTTTTTTCTGTCTTTTTCAGGCACTTCACTGTAAAAACATCCAAAAGGCCAGAGAACTATGGGACAGTATCATGACTAAAGGCAACGCCAAATATGCCAACATGTGGCTGGAATACTTTAACCTGGAAAGGTCTGTCTTACATTAACTTTGGGATTCAATTTTTAGAAAACCCAAACAAATAACTAGAGTCTGTCTCTGTATGTGTCCACACAGGTCTTATGGAGACACGGTCCACTGCCGTAAAGCCCTTCATCGAGCAGTTCAGTGCAGCTCAGATTATCCGGAGCATGTTTGTGAGGTTCTGCTCACTTTTGAGAGAGTGGAAGGTGAGGAACAGTCACATTAAATAAAAATGTAAAAAACACACGTTGACTGTTTACACTAATAAAAAAATATTCAGGAATGAGGTGATTACAACACAGGGACAACACAGACAGGAACAGAGGAGGGACAGTGGATACATTGAAGAAGAATGATCCTAGAGATGGAGCTGCCAGCTTGGAGACAAAGAGGAGATTGGTGGATACAGTGAGGGAGGACATGGAGGTAGTTGGAGTCAGAGTAGAAGATACAGAGGACAGGGGGAGATGGGAAATGTTTACTCACTGTGGTAACCCCTGAAAAAAGGGGCAAGCTGAGAGGAGGTGGAGGAGAAGAAGACGACGCTAATGTTTTTGTATTTACATTTTAACCACAGGTTCTCTGGAGGACTGGGACTTGGCAGTTCAGAAGACAGAGACTCGTCTCAACAGACTTAACGAACAGCGAGCAAAGGTAAGAGTATGCTTTTTTCTTTTTTTCCACTAAGGATTGGCTCTGATATCAAGTTACCATGGTGTGTATCTGTCAGGCGGCTGAGAAAGAAGCCAACCAGACTCGCCAAGAAGAGGAAAGAGCTGAGCAGAGGCGGAGAGTCAAGGCTGAGAAGAAGACACAGAAGAAGGTCCAAAAGAAAGCTCAGTTTGGAGAAAAGAGGAAAGCAGATCAAGATGGCTTCCATGATGCGTGGAATGACGAGTCAGGTGAAATAGATTTTTATCATAAGTCCATTATTTGACTATACATCCTTCTACAATTCAAGTGGGAAAAATCCGAATACTTTTCACTCCCACTACTGTGTAGAATAACACCACTAATGTCTGCTGCTGTGACGTCTAATCCTTCCCATTTCTGTGCAATAGAACAACCTCCTAAAAGACACAGGGGAAATGGAGATCAGAACACAGAGGAGTACATGGAGACAGAGACTGGGCTCTTTGGGAAAAACACCCCCCCTGGCTATAAACCAGCTCAGCCTGACTTTAAAAAGCCTCAGCAGGGACCCGCGGCCGGAGCTGCTCCCACGAGGCAGAATGACGACAAGCAGGAGCTACGGAACGATAAGAGCAGCGTGTTCATCAGCAACCTGGCATATACCCTTCAAGAGCCAGAGCTGAAGCTCAGGACTGTGTTCGAGATGTGCGGCTCCATAAAACAGGTTCGCCCCGTCTTCGGCAACAAAGGGGCCTTCAAAGGATACTGCTACATACAGTTTGAATCTCCATCATCGGTCACTGAGGCCTTGAAACTGGACAGACGAGAGGTCGAAGGACGGCCCATGTTTGTGTCTCCATGTGTGGATAAAAACAAAAATCCTGACTTCAAGGTAAATGAAGACTGTCTCTGTCTGGACCACAGTATCAGCAGGAACCTTATTTTTGAAATTGTGTCCTTACAGGTGTTCAAATACAACACAGTGATGGAGAAGCACAAAATCTTCATCTCTGGTCTGCCGTTCTCCTGCACTAAAGAGCAACTGGAGGAAATCTGCAAAAAACATGGCAGTGTCAGAGAAGTGCGTCTGGTCACATATCGCTCAGGGAAACCCAAGGTGAGAATCATCACTGTCTTCCTGACACGGTGGGCTTTGTCCACGTAGCCACAGGCGTTAAAAACAATTATCTACTGTTTAAGTCAGGGCTGTTGAACTAAAAAAACTAGTATGAAGTCACAGGCCAAACTGAATATTTATTAAAAATAAAATGTTTTACTCTAAATATTTCCCCTTCCCCAGATATCAAATACAGGGGCGGTGCTAGGGTCTTTTGGGGCTCCTAGCAAGATATCACTGGGGCCCCACCCTATCAGTGCTTGAAGCAAAGAGGTTTTTTTGACTTGGCCCACTAGTGGTCGGAACCTGAAGCAACTGATGAAACAGCCGCTTAAAATTAACAACACATGAGAAATAAAACACACATCAGTGGTATTTGCCTTTATCTTTATCACCAGTTATATCATTGTTCCCCAACCTTTTTTGCGCCACAGCCAGTTTAATGTCTTGTTCTATTTTCACGGACCGGTCGCTATGTTGTGGCAGATAAATACCCCTTAATTACATTTTTGGTGTTCTTCCTACCTGAATTAACTATACATGGGCACAACAGGGATTATAACAGCCTGTAACTTCCTGCTACCAGAATCCTAGCCATTCTATTGTTCAGTTCTTTTGTTGATATGGGTATGGATCAAGTGGAAGTAATAGCCAGATGGGGCCAAAAGGAAAGACTATTTCACTGCAGCCTAGCCTCCTTCACCCACAGACTGGTACCGGTCCCTGGCCCAGAGGTTGGGCACTACTGAGCTATGACTTAAAATTAACTTAAGTCAATTCTAAAAGGAAAGCTAAACATTCACAAAAGGTTATTAGATGGCCTAATTTATGAGCACACACTCGCTCGATGACGGGTTTTGCTGCTTCTCCGAACCATGTCCGTCTTCTCCACGTCTCCAGGGTCTCGCATATGTCGAGTTTGCTGATGACACTCAGGCTTCTCAAGCGGTCTTGAAAATGGACGGCACAGAAGTGGAAGGAAACGTGATCTCAGTGGCTATAAGTAACCCTCCACGTCGGAACATGATGGAAGCCCCCGGATCCGGCAAACCTATGGGCAACATGGCGCCTCGCCAGGTCTACGGAGCGTAAGTTTCATCCTCCTGTTTTGTGCAAATGTGGAACTTCACAAACACACACCAATTTTTTTTTAATTTCTTCTTTGTCCAGGAGAGGAAAAGGTCGAACACAGGTGTCGCTGCTCCCCCGGTCGCTCCACAGACAGGGTGGATCCGTAACAAAGGTTGAAAACGGAGGCTCCGTTGAATCCAGCGGCTCATCATTGAACGCAGCCACAGAGACTAAATCTTTGTCCAATTCAGACTTTGCCAGGATGCTTCTCAACAAGTAAGAGGAAAATGACTGCCTTCCCTCTGACAGCCATCATGTGTTCTCAAAAATCAGTGTTTTTTTTTTGTTTGTTTTTTAATTTGCGTTTCTCTCTCCTAACTGTTTACTTGAGTTCCCTTTAAAATCTTTGTTCCCGTTGTAACTCCTGACAGACTGCCTTAATCATTGTTACAAACCCTTTTCAACCAAGACTTGTCAACAGTGTTGTGTTTAGGGCAGGACATTTTATTGAAACAGTGTATCATAGTTGTGTGTAAATACACTATCTATTGTAAACCTCCTGTTTTAAAGTGTCTTTTGTTGTGTAACCTGAAGGGAGTGTGATGAAAAAACATGTGTATTTTTTTAAAAATTGAAAACAGCCTGAATGTGAGTGCAGGACGTGTGACAACGATCATGACTGTTCCTGTGTTGTAGGTGGTGTGTTGGTATGGTTGCCTGTGTGTTTGTGTGTGTGTGTGTGTGTGTGTGTGTGTGTCAGTCAACATACTTTCCTGACCTTTCTAGGTAACATACTTTTGTTGTGGATCAAGGTGTTCTACTGTAATTTTTTTTCCCATCAAATGCCAACATGATTCTTATGCCCCAGGAGGGTCCAGTAAATATAAGGAAACATTGTCATTAAAACTTCCTTCCCATCTTGTTGCACTGTGAATGGACCTGTTGGTTAAAGATTAAACCATTTGTCAAATTGAACTTTCTCTTCAGTCTGTGTTAAAATTAAAAAAATCCAGGCAGTTAAAGGGCAATGATGGTCCAATATTTTTAAGACCCTCAAAGTGTTCGCAAAAGCTGTGTTATTGAATGGATACATTTGAGTCAAATGTTAGTTTCAATGATTGGAGACATAGAAAGCAAACTGGATCAACACATTTTCTTCACAAGCCATTAATCACAAACTCTATAGTGGTTGTGATCGTTGTTTTTCTTTTATTTAGTGACAAATATATTTTTCAACATGTTTTCTAAGCATGCTATTAAATTCTCAATATGACAATGTTAATTGATAAAGCCAAACAATTAAAATAAATAAGTTAGGTGTTGTACATCCAAACTCCTAACTCTACAATAACAAATGTTCTTAAAATCACATTTTGTAAATACTTTTTTGTCATTGATGCGATGCCTCTTGCAAACTTTAACATAATTTTCTTTTGATATTATATTGAAACGTAACATATTTTTTAAATGACTTGGTAAACAACAAATAATCATATGTTCACATTCTACATGCACATTTTAAACAAAGTATTTCAATATTCATTGAATAAACATTAAATTAACACGTGTTAATGGCAACGCATGTTTTGGTGATGCTCATAACTCTTAGGAAATACAGTTTAAATTGAGAAATTGATACTCAGTTAAATGAAACCAAATTAATGTATTTGTATAAAAACAACCAAAAAAGTAACATTCATTTTTTTACATCTTTTCAAAATGATATCAAAATATTATGATGAAAATAATTATATAATAAAGAACTTGACTTTGTGTACAAGTGGTTCCAATTAACCAATTAACCAGCATGTAATCCAATACATGCTGCAAAGTGTATATTGCATGTCGGACATTAAACACTCACCTGGAGTAATTCTCCTATGGAACACTTGTGTTTTCCAGGAATCATCATCAGAACCTAAAACAGGAACTGAACGTAATCTAACTCATCAAAAAAGGACAACAAAAAATACACTTGAGACAGGTGACACAGTTATAAATGCTAAAGACAATGACAATGTCCCTGTCAACAAACAGATTCTTAACTCACCTTCACACACAAACACACAGCCCTTTGCACAACCATCTATCTTGCATTTGCTTAATTGTTGCATATTCCTTTTTTAATCTATATATTTGCACCGAAAAAAAAGTTTACCAATTGTTTATTTCTATTACCAATACCACTGATTTTTTCCATCTACATTATTTCTGAATAACACTTTATTTTATTATCATAGCGGAAAAAGATTTTGAACATGTCAATTAATTAAAAAAAAGGCAAAAATATTGTTTTTATTCTTTGTTTTTTTAGTTTTCAGAATTTAAAATTTTACAAAATGACATAATGCAAGTTTATGGCTCAAAACATGCTGCCAAGTGAATAATTGATGCCAAAAAAAGCTTAAATTCTGAACATTTCAAATTGTCACCAAAAACATGCATGACTAGTGCCTTGAAAAATGATAAAGAAAAGTATACAATTTAATGACATAATGCTAGTTATTGGGAAAGGCTAGTCAAGCCGATATAAGTTCTGATCATGTCAAAATAAGACCAAAATGAGTAAGGCTATAGCCTTACCTTCAGGGGAAAAAATACTTAATAGAATTGTCCAAAATGTCCTAAAATGCAATTTTATGGCCCAAAATATCCTGCAAATAGAATAAAGAAGAAAAAATCAAAAAAATATATAATTTCTCGATAGGTCAAAATAACTCTAAAATGAGCAAGGATATAGTCTAAAAAATTCAATTTCTGTTCAGGTTAAAAACCAAAAAGCCGTAAAATTAATGTAAATGGCCCAAAATATCCTTACAAGTGATTA